>JAWNMU010000514.1:0-105425 GCA_035043665.1 Drosophila quasianomalipes
GTATTGCTGGAGAGGAAGCGACTTGAAGAGAATGAACAGCGGGAAGGTGGAGAGAAGGGACGAGAGCGAAGGAGAGAGGACAGAGAGAGAGAAGGAGAGAGAGAGAGAGAGAGAGAGAGAGAGAGAGAAAGAGAGAGAGAAAGAGAGAGAGAAAGAGAGAGAGAAAGAGAGAGGGATAAAAGGGGAAAAGAAAGAGAAGAAAGAGAAGAAAGAGAAGAGGGAAAAGAGAGAAGATGGCAGACACCATTCTACGGAACAATCTTTCAAATTGAGAAATGAATAGGGTCATGAGAGAATGGGAAAAGAACGAGGATGAGGATGAGATGGTGTGATGGGGAAGGATAGAGAAGGAAGAGAAGGAAGAGAGGGAAGAGAGGGAAGAGAAGGAAGAGAGGGAAGAGAGGGAAGAGAAGGAGAGAGGGAGCATACGATGATGAACGAGAGGCAGAGAGAGAGAAGGGAGAAAGAGGGTTGGGCGGAGGTGGATGAAGAGAATCTAGAGGAAATGAGGGATAGGAACGATTTGGGACCAGAAATAGAACTGAAGGAGTGGGAGAGGCTGAGAGAGAGGACAGCGGATGAGGCAGAGGGAGAAAGAGAAGGGGAAAGAAAGGAGAGAGAAGGAGGAAGGAGGAGAAGGAGAAGGAGAAGGGAGAAGGAGCAGGAGAAGAAGGAGAGGAATAAGGAAAGGGAAAGGAAGGAGAGAGAAGGGAGAAAAAAACACAAGGAGAAGAAGCAGAAGAAGGAAAAGAAGGAAAGGAGGGAGAAGGAGAAGGAGAAGAAGGAGAAGGAGAAGGACGAAGGAGCAGGAGACGGAGAAGGAGACGGAGGAGGAGGAGGAAGGTGAGCATTGCAGCTCTCCAACAGTCATTGCCTTTGCCTTCTTCTTCTTCCCCCCGCTCCCCCCTTGTCTGCCCCTCCTCCTCCTCCTCTTCCTCTTCGTCTTCCTCTTCTTCCTCTTCCTCCTCTCCCCCTCATAGTCTGCCAGTGATTCCTCGTCTTCTTCTTCCTTCGCAACCATCCTCATCCTTTTAACCCCTTTCCCCATTCCCATTCAGTCTCCCCCCCCCCCACCCCCCTCTCCCACCCTGCTGCTGACGCTGCACTTCTTTCTCCCCTCCCTAAGGAATGCTCCTCATCCTCATCCTCATCCTCATCCTCATCCCCATCCTCAGCCCCTTCCCCTGTCACATGCTCAGTCTCATCCTCAGTCTCTCCCTCGCTTCGTTGAACCACTTCTCACCCTCACCACCCTCTCTCTCTCGCTCAACTTCTCCCCACGCCTCTCTTCTCCCCAGTCATCTACTCCCATAGCCTTCCCTTCCGCTCTCTTCTCCCTCGATCCCCCTCTTCACCCCTTCCCTGCCTTTTCTCTTCTTTCCCTTCTTCTACCTTTCCAGACTCAAATCTCAATTTGAACGGAACGAACTCAGCTAGACCGTTTACTGCAAACCCAAATCTTTGTTTGAAATCATTCATATTTCCTTCATCAGATGACCCCGATCCCCCTTCTTCTTCCTCCTCTTCCTCCTCTTCCTCCTTCTTCCTCTTCCTCTTCTTCTTCCTCTTCCTCTTCCTCTTCCTCTTTCTCCTCTTCTTCTCCCTCTTCCTCTCAATCAGTCAAGACAATCACCAGGAGGTGGAGCTTCTGGGGAGACGGAGGAGAGGGCGAAGGGAAGGAGAAGGGCAAAGCAAGCGCAAGAAAGGGCAAGGAGGGCGAGAGAAAGGGCGAGGGAGAAAGCGAGGGAGCAGAGGGAAAGGGAAAGGGAAAGGAAAGGGAAAGGGAAAGGGAGAGAGAGAGAGAGGGAGAGAGAGAGAGAGAGAGAGAGGGAGAGAAGAGAGAGGGAGAGGGAAACAGAGAGGGAGAGGGAGAGAGAGAGAGAAAGAGAGAGAAAGGGAGAGAGCAGAGAGAGAGAGCAGAGATGGAGGAGAGAGAGAAGGAGGAGAGAAGGAGAGACAAGTTGAGAGAAAAGAAAATGATAGAGTGGAGCTTATGGTTAGAGGAGGAGGAGGAGAGAGAGAGGAGGGAAGAGGGAAGAAGATGTTTTATCGAAGAACCATTGCCTCCCCTTCTTCCTCTTCCTCTTCCTCTTCCTCTTCCTCTTCCTCTTCCTCTTCCTCTTCCTCTTCCTCTTCCTCTTCCTCTTCCTCTTCTACGTCTTCTGTTCCGTGTTCTCTCTTCTCCCACACTTCTTGGCTTCATCCAGGTCAGCCGTATCCCTCTCTGTCTCCCTCTTCCTCTTCCTCTCTCCTTCCCCCTCTTCATCCTTGTCTTCATCCGCATCTTCTTCCTCCCTCTCATCCTCCTCTGCCTCCTCCTCTTCCATACCTTCTTCTCGGGTTTCAACCTCTCTCTCCCTCCTCTCCCCTCCCCCACCCCCACTCGAACCCTTCTCTCGTTTTTTCTGCTCTCTCTCCCTCCCCATCTCATTCCCCTCTGGCTCTCCCTTCTCCTTCCCACTCCCTCCTCCTTCCTCTTCTTCTCCATCCCATTCCCCTTCCCACTCTTCTCGTTTCCCCTCTCCTTCTCGTTCTCCCTCTCACTCTCCCACATCCTCCCCTTCCCACTCCCCTTCCCACTCCCACTCCCCACTCCCATCCTCCCTCTCACTCACCCTCTCACTCTTCTTCTTCCTCTTCTTCCTCCTCTTCCTCTTCCTCTTCTTCCTCCTCTTCCTCTTCTCCTTCTTCTGCTCCTTCTCCTTCTCCTCTAATCTTATTTTCTTCCCTTATTCCAAAATGTACCGTTCAAAGTGAGACATACGCAGATGAGGGAGGAAGGGAGAAGGAGGGGAAGGGAAGAGGAGAGAGGGACAACGGGGAGAGAGTGGAGAGGGAGGGCGAGAGAGATCCCCAGTTGTTGGAGGGAGAAGGAGGTGAAACCGAAGGGAACGAGCTAATGGGGAGAGAGAAAAGAGAGGAAGAGCAGGGGTCTGAGAGTGAGAGAAGAGTTGATAGTCTGGAAAGGAAAGGGGGAGAACACGGAGGAGGAAAAGAGGCAGAGGAGAGTGGCGTCGGACGCATTCAAATTGAGAAGGAAATTTCCACTCAAAGTGAAACTAACCTCAAAAGATCTGTCTCCCCTTCTCTCTCTTCGTTTGATTCCTCCCCTGTGCTTTCCTTTTCTTTCTCTTCTTCCTCTTCTTCCTCTTCTTCCTCTTCTTCTTCCTCTTCCTCTTCTTCAACCTCATCTTCTCCTTCACCTATTCTTGCTTTCACTGTGATTTGTAATTCTTCCTCCTCCCCACTCCCCCTCCTTCGCTGCCTCCCCATCCTCTCCTTGCCCTTCTTCTCTTTCGCCCTTCTCTCCTTCCTCCCCCTGTCCACCTTCCTCATCTCCCTCTACTCCCTCTCCTCCCTCCCCCCTCCCACGCCCACCTTTCTTCAGTTTGTTCATCAACTTCCGCTCCCTTTTTCTTCCCTGTTTCTCCTTCCTGTCTCTATATTCCCGAATATAGGAAGAGGGAGAATGTGGTGCGTAATGGACATAAGACTGAAGGCGGAAAGCGAGAGAAGGGTGGCGAACAAGTGGTAGAGAGGGAAGTGGGTCATGGGGAGGACGAAAGGGAAGAGGGGAGGAGAAGGGGGAGAATGGGGAGGAGAATGGGGGAGGAGAAGAAGGAGGAGAAGGATATTGTTTTTTGTCATATCAAGGCAACGGATGTTTCTCACCTAAAAGAAGATCAAGGCGAATGCGAGAGTGAGGAGGAAGAGAGAGAAGACAGGGAGAGGGAGGACGGAGATAAGGGAGATAAGGGAGATAAGGCTAGGGGAGAGAGACGAAGAAGAGAAAGAAAGAGAAGAGAAAGAAGAGAAAGAAGAGAAAGAAGAGAAAGAAGAAGAAAGAAGAGAAAGGCTAGTCGGAATAGAAGAGGGAGATCCACGTTTATCGTCTTTTCTCTCTTCCTCCTCTTCCTTCTCTTCCTCCTCTTCCTCCTCTTCCTCCTCGTCCTCCTCTTCATCCTCTCCAATATCTTCCCCCTCCCCGCCATCAGCTCTCCCTTACCCCTCGCCTTCAGCGTCTTCCCTCTCCTCCTCTCGCTCTTCGTCGTCTTATAAGAGGGAGGAGATTAGGGTAGGAGACATGGCCGCTGTCCAATATGAAAAGACTGATCTCCCTTCCTCTTCGTTGTTGGCTTTTGAATCTTTGCCTTTCAGAGCAGAGACTGTGGTAGGAGGAGGGGGAGAGGAAGAGGAGAAAGCAGACTGGAAAGGAAAACGGAAGGAGAATGATGAAACAGAGGCAGAGAAGAAAGAGAGAGGAAGAAAAGGAGAAAGAGAAAGACCAAGGGAAACGGAACATGATCGCTTTATTTTCCAAAGAGTGATGATAGGAACACAGAACGGATAATGGAAGGGGAGATGAGGAAGAGGGACAAAGACTAGAGAGAGGAAATATGATTGCACTCCACTGCTTGATTTGTGGGGTAAGAAGAGCAAGAGTGGAAAAGGAGAAGAAGGAAAGAGAAGGAGGAGTTGGAGGAGGAGGATGATGTAGAGAGAGAGAGAAAAGGAAAGGGAGAGGGAGAGAGGGGGGAGAGGGAGAGGGAGAGGGAGAGGGAGAGGGAGAGGGAGAGGGAGAGGGAGAGGGAGAGGGAGAGGGAGAGGGAGAGGGAGAGGGAGAGGGAGAGGGAGAGGGAGAGGGAGAGGGAGAGGAGTCGCTTGAGAAAGAAGGGGAGGTGGAGGAGGAGACCGTGGGATTCGAGTCAGAAAAGGAACACGGGGACAATGCTTATCATGCACTCCTTCTTTTTCTTCTGCTTCCTCTTCTTCTTCTGCTTCTTCTTCTTCCTCTGCTTCCTCTTCCGCCCCTTCTCCCCCTTTTTTCTTCCCCTTCACCTTCTCCCCCTTCTTCTGCTCCTTCTTCCTCCACTTCTTCCTCTTCTCTCTGCGAAGTCGTTCTCCCCTCCTCCCTTCCCCTTCTTCTTCCGCTCCTCTCTCCGTCTCTTCGCTTTCATCCTGCACGGAGTCCCCTTCCCCTCCCTCTGCTCCTCAATCATATGCCATCCCCTCCTCTTCCTCTTACAAGCTCTACTCTTCCCCTTCCCACTCCCTTCTTCTTTCTCCCTCGTCCTCTCTCTCCTCCTCCCCCCTTCATCCTCTGCAGTGCGTCTCTCTGCCTCTCTGCTTCGTTCCGCTGTCCCCGTCCCTTCATCTTCATCTCGTTCTCCACGTTCTCTGCCCTCCACACTCGTCTCTTTCTCCTTCTATTTCACCCTCACCTTCTACTTCCCTTTCTTTCGCTTCATCTTCCTCGTCCTCGTCCTCTTCATCTTCATCTTCATCTTCATCGTCCTCTTCCTCTTCATCTTCCTCTACCTCTTCGTCTGCTTCCTCTTCCTCTTCCTCTTCCTCCTTTACTTCCCCTTCTTCCTCTTCTTCTTCTGCTTCTTCTTCCCTTCCTCTCTCTCGAGACATTCTTCGTCTCGATCAGAAATATCTTCCGCTCTTTCTTCGTCAACTCACTCGTTGTACGCATCATCTTTCGCCTCTTCTCCTGCTCCTCCCTTCTCCCCCTCTCGCTCGTTGACTTTCTCTTCTCCTATCTACTCCCCTCCAAATACGGCATCCCCCGCCGCCAGCCCTCATCAACTCTTTCCTCTTCCTCCCATCTGTCCTTCTCTTCCCGCCCCCACTCGTCTCCTAGATCTTTTCTTCCTTCCCTCCCTTCCCCCGTTCTATTCGATTCTCCCAGTCCTTCTTCCTCCTCCATCCCTTTATCTTCCTCAGCCTCTTATTCGATCTCCACCCCCATCACTTCCATGAAGTCTTGGTCTTCTTCTATTCCCTCTCGTTCTACTCATTCTCTGTCTCCTCACTTCTCCTCCTTCCCCTCTCCCTCGCCTTCTCCTTCTCCTTCTCCTTCCCCTTCTCCTTCCCCTTCTCCTTCTCCTTCCCCCTTTTCCTCATCTTCTCCTTCTCTATCCCCTTCTCCCTCCCCCGATCTTTTGTTCCGCTCCCCATCGAATTCTTCTCTGCATTCGTATTCATACAAATTCTCCTTTCCGTCTTCCCTCTCCTCTTCCCTCCCCTCTTCCCTCTCCTCTTCCCTTCCCTCTTCCCTTCCCACTCCTTTTCCTTCTGTTTCTTCCTCCTGCCTCCCTCCACCTCATGCATCGACTGCCGCTTCCCCTCCTTCTTCTTCCCTCTCTTCTTCTTCTCCTCGTATAGACCCATCTGTCTCTTCTTCCTCTCCTTTCTCCTCTCTCTCCTTCTCTCTCTCTTCCTCTCCTTTCTCTTCTTCCTCTCCTTTCTCTTCTTCCTCTTCCTCCTCTTCTTCCTCCTCTTCCTACTTTTCCTCATCTTCCTCTTTCTCCTCCTTCTTTTTCCAGTCCTTCTTCTTCCTCTTCCCTCTTCCTCTTTCTCTTCTTCTTCCTCCTCCTCTTCCTCTTCCTCTTCTTCTTCATCCTCCTCTTCCTTTGGTCCTCTTTACCTTCCTTCTACTTCCCCCCATGACCCCACATTCCCCCTCTCCTACTTCTGCTTCTCAACCTTCTTCTTCTTTCCTACCCTCTCAATCCGCAGTCTCTCCCTCTCCTTTATATCTACCTCTCTTGCTTTCTTTTCGTTCGCATCCCCCGCCTTCCCCTTCTCTTCTTCCTCCTCTACGTTCACCCCGTTCCCTCCACCCATGCCATCATCTTCCTCTTCTCTTCCGATAACATCGCACTCATCCATGCCCCTCCCTCCCTCTCTCTCTCCCCCTCTCTCTCCCTCAGCTTCTCCCTCTGCTTCTCCTTCTGCTTCCTCTGCCTCTGCTTCTGCCTGTGAACCTGCCCCTCCCTCTGCCTCTGACTGCGCCTCTACCTCTTCCTCCCTTTTCTTCTCTTCCCCTGTTGTTCCCTCATCTTTGAAATGCAAATCATCGTTCCTTGGCGAACGAAGAGTGGGGGACGTGGGCTGAACGAGTCGGAGTGGGGGAGAGAAGAGGATCGGGATGATGTTGTAGCCCTCGCTTCCACTCTCTCTTCTTCTTCTCTATCGTTCTCCTCACTATTCTCTTCTGTCCACACGTCTTTGTCTACGTCTTTCAATTCATCTTCCCCCTCTTCCTCTTCCTCCTCCTCCTCCTCCTCCTCCTCCTCCTCCTCTTCCTCTGTCTCTTCATTTTCCTTCTCCTCTTCCTCCTCTCCTTCCCCTTCCCCCTCTTCCTCTTTGCTGCCATCACTCCCTCTCTCCTCTGTTGAATCACTCAGGAGAATAGCCAAGGATTCTTCTTCTTCTTTCCCTTCTTTCTGGGTCTCCTTTCCCTTCGTCTCCTTCTTCTTCGTCTGCTTCTGCTTCTGCCTCTTTCTCTTCCCCTCCAACCCTCTCTCCTACTCTCTCAATATCATCAGTAGTGGATTTTTTAAGGACTCACTCTTCATTTTCCTCTTCTTCCTTGTCTTCTTCCTTGTCTTCTTCCTCGTCTTCTTCCTCTTCCTGTTCCTCCTCCTCTCCCTACCTTTCGCCTTCTGCTGTTCATTCGTCTACTGTTATCCCTTCCCTATCTTCTTTCCTCCAGTCCAACTCCCTTGCGAGACGAGGAGAGGGGGAAGAGAAGGAGAGGCGGAAGAGGAAACAAAAGATGAGTGGGAGCTCCGTAATCTAAATGGAGCAACTTTGAGTGCTGTACAGGATGTACCGAGTGGAAATATGATTGAGCATTTAAACGAACACATGTGTGAGGAGTGCAGGAAGAGTTTGATGCATGTCATTTTGGAAGAAAAGGATAGGGAATGGGAGAGAGAGAAGGAAAGAGAGAAGGAGAGAGAGGAGAGAGAGGAGAGAGAGGAGAGAGAGAGGGAAGTAGGAGGGGGGCGAGAGTGGTGAACGACCGAGATATAGCATCAAACAGCAGTACGAGGCGTGATGGAGAAGATATGGCGAGAGAACAGAGAGATGGCACAAAAAATCTTAGAGGAGATTTTTATGTGCGAAGAGATATTTTACTTCTGTGCGAAGATGTTTTGAAAGAAGAGGAGGAAGAAAATGATGAGGAGAGTGAGTACGATGAGAAAGGGAAGGAGGATGAGGAGGAGGAGGTGGAGAAATACGACGAGGAGACGCAGGAAAAGATGATTTCAGAGATTTGGAGGAGGTAGAGGAGAAAGGACAGAGTGTAGACGAACGAGATGAAAGAGCTGTACAGATGGGAAAAGCAGGCATCCTTGTAGTTGGGGGAGAGGAGGAGGGGAAGGAGGGTACGGAGGAGAAAAGGAAGGAGAAAGAGAAGGAGAAGGAGGAGAAGGAGGGGAAGGAGGGGAAGGAGGGGAAGGAGGGGAAGGATAAGGATGAAGAGGAGAGAGGCGTGTATGAGGAGGAGAAGAGACGAGAGAGGGAGAAGGGGGAAGATCAAGTTTCGGATGAAAGTTCCGAAGTCGTGTTAGAGGAGGACGATTTGATTTTTGAGATCGGAACATTCGAGTTCTCTTCTCAGGATGAAGATGAGGATGAAGAGGAGGAAGAAGAGGCGAACGGAGAGAGAGGGAAAGGGGAAGATGGGGAAGACAGGGATAGTCAGACAAGTGGAATTCAGGGTAGGGATAAGAAGGAACAGAGGGGAAATGGAGATGGGAAGGGGAAGGGGAAGGGAAAGGAAGAGTCGAGAAAAGGAGGGAGAGGAAGACGAGGGAGGGGAAGGGGGTATGGGCGATGACGATGAGGAACAGAGCCCAGAGCTCTCCAGTGATTGTCAGGCCGACGCTTGAGAAGGATGGGGAGGGGAACGGGAGATGCGCAGCCCAGAAGTTAGTTTGGATGCGAAGCATGTGAGCTCTCTTCTTGATGGAAAGAAGGGGGAGAAGGAGGGAGAGGGAAAGGGAGCGGCGGAGGGAGAGGCTGAGGGAGAGATGGACAAGATGCGGAAGGGAGTCAACACATCAGGAAATCACATGGAGGAAAAGAATGGAGAAGGAGAAGAAGGAATTGAAGAGGGAGTAGAAGGAGAAAGAGAAGGAGAAAGAGAAAGAGAAGGAGAAGAAGGTAGAGGAGAACACGTGGGACTAAGCTATGGCTCTGGACGTGACCGATCTGAGCCCAGTGATGCAAACAGCACCCTTCGTACCAACCCGTCTCTCTACCCTCCCTCTGCCCTCCCCTTCCTTCTCTTTCTACCAGCGATAGCGACTCTCTTTCCATTTGCGCTACTTCTGCTATGTCTCTTAGCCACCCATTCCCACCCTCAGCCGCTCCTCGTGCACCGAATAGTGAGCGGAATGAGGCTCTTGATCTGACTAAACCTCACAATCTACTCAGCGCATGGGGTGATGATTTCGGGATCAGGGAAGAAGAAGGGGAAGAAGGAAGGGAGAAGGAGGGGAAGTGATCGAAGGGGAAGGGGGCAAAGGGAGAGAGGAAGGGAGAAGGGGTGGGCCTGAGCTTGACTCAAGCTTCCTGAATACTTCGAACCCTTGCTCTTCCTCTGCTTCTGCGTCTTCCTCTTCTGTCTCATCTTCTTCTCCTTCTCTGCCCCTCTCTGATTCCCTCTCTCCTTCTCCTTCTCCCTCTACATACCAACCCTCTTCGCTCCCCTCTTCTTCTTTCTCTTCCTCGTTCTCTTCTTCTCCTTCTTCTTCTCCCTCTTCTTTCGATCCTTCTACCTCTTCTCCTCACTCCGTGACTTCCCTTTCCCTTGCTGGCCCTTCCCCCTTCCTCCCAACCCTCAACCACTACCTCACTCTCACTCTGCCTCCTCTTCGGTCTCTCCTTTCCCTTCCTCTTCCCACCCCTCTCCATCTGTTTCCTCTTCCTCTGTCTCTCCCTCCCTTTCGCACCCCTCTTCTTCTTCTGAGATTCTTTCTATTCCATCTCTTTCTCCCTTCTCCTCTCCTTCGCCTTCTGCCTTCCTCTCCCGCTCTACTTCTTCCTCCTCCCTCTCTCGTCTTCCCCCCTCTCTCCCGCCCCACTCTCTTCTTCTACTTCCTCCATATCTGCTTCTAATCTTTCCTCTCCTTCTCTGCCTTCCCCTTCCATTACTTCCCCTTCCCTTCTCTCTCAAATGCTCCACTCTCCCTCGCCTTCTCTCGCTTCTTCCTCCCATGTGTCCCCCAGAACCCCATTCCCAATCCACTTCTCCTCCCTCCTCTCCCCCCTCTCCCCTCTCTCCTCTTCTGCCGCTCTTCCATCAGATGCAAGAGAAGAAGAGATTGAGAAGGAGAGAGAAGCGGGGGGTAGGGGAGACGTAAGTAAGCTAGGGGGAGGGAGAAGGGAGGGAGAACAGAGAGAGAGAAGAGAGACCGAGAAGAAGGATAAGGAGAGGGAGAGTGAGAAGGAGAGAGAGATAGAGAGGGAGAGAGAGAGGGAAAGGGAGAGGGACGCTAGAAGAGAACGATCTTTGGACAGCGATCAGTTTCTACATGTTCCTGTGAAACCTCACCGAAAAGCAAATAACTCTTCTTCTTCTTCTACTTCTTCTTCTTCTCTCTCCTCCTCTACCTCTACTCCTCATTCCTCCTCTTCCTCTTCTTCTCACTCTTCTCTTTCAGTTCCTGCCTCTTCAGCGTCTTCGTCGTTCTCTCTCTCTTCTTCTACTCCCTCTTCCCCCTCTCTTTCTTTCTCCCGCCCTCCCGTGCTCCAATTTTCATCCAAATCTTCGCTTTACTTCCCTCCCTCTCACCCCCACTCCAGGTCTAGTTCTCCCTTCCGTCTCCACGCTTCGCAGCTACAGCCTCCTCCTCCCTCTTCGCTGTGTCAAAATTTGTATGAGGATGAGTGGAAGAAACAAACAAAAGAATACGAACAACGCAACAGAGTGCAGGGGACGCCAGAGGGAAGGGGAGAGGGAGAGGGAAAGGGAGAAGAACATGTGGAGGACAAGGGACAAGGAATGTCGAGTGGGAAGGGGAAGGGGAAGGGGAAAGGAAAGGGAAAAGGGAAGGGGAAGGGGACGGGGAGGGAAGGGAAGAACCGAGGGATTGATCTGATGGAAAGTGGGCCTTGTTCTTTGCCCTCTTCATGCTCTGATTCTTCTTCTCCTTCGTCTCCCTCCCCCTTCTCTCCCTCTCCTCTCTCCTCTTCACATAGAGAGAGAGGTAGGGAGGTGGAAGAGTAAACGGAAGGGAGAGGGGGGAGAGGAGGGGATATAGTGAAGGTAAAGAGAGGGACACACCAGCTCCGAACTCAGAGAGGACGGGGGAGGAGGGAGCAGGAGGGGAAGATGAGGCGGAAGAAGAAGCAAGAGAGGAAGAGGAAGATTTCGAGGCAGAGAGAGAAGAGGGACTGGAGGGAGAGGAAGGCGATGATGGAGAGGAAGGCGATGATGGAGAGGAAGGAGAGGAGGAAGAGGAGGAAGAGGAGGGAGAGGAGGGGGAGGAAGACGACGTGTTTTCCCCCTCGGCCCTTGCTCGATTGCTCCTTCTTCTTCCCACTCCCATTCCTCCACCCGTTCCTCTTCCCACTCCTCCTCTTCTTTGTCTCTTATGCCAGGCTCTGCTCCCTATTCCCCACGCTCTCTCCCTCTCTTCCCGAGCCGCAGTCACCCTTTACCCCTTCCCTTTCAAACTCCTCACTTTCCCTCTCCACCTCTGTCGCTTCTAGGTTGGAGCGTTCTTCTTCGTCCTCCTCTTCATCTTCTTTTTCCGGTCCTTCCTCTTCCGTCGCCTCTTCTTCGTCCTCCTCGTCGTCTTCTTCCTCTTCCTCCTCTTCCTCTTCTTTTTCTGGTTCTTCCTCTTCCGTTGCTTCATCTTCGTCCTCCTCCTCGTCTTCTTCTTCCTCGTCTTCCTCAGTCTCATTCTCCTCCGCTCTCTCGGAGTCTATACGTTGTCACTCTATTTCTCACACAGAGCGCCATCCCACTGCTGCCCCTTCTCCCCTATCTTCTTCTCCCCTTTCTTCTTCTCCCTCTCTTCTTCTCCCCTTTCCACCCCCTACCCTCTCATTACTTCCTCTCCTTTCTCCGTCTTTCCCCGCCCCTCCTCTTCCCCTCCTCCTTCCTCTCCCCCTGACCATTCCTCTACAACTCCCTCTTTCCCTTCCTCTCCTCTCTCGTGTCCCTCTTCCCCGTCTCTTTCTTCTTCTCAATTTGAGAGAGACGGAGTTGAAGGAAGAGAGGAACAGAGAGATGAGACGGGAGATGAGAATGCTAATCAATATATTTTGGTTCTAGGAGGAGACATGCTAGGCCAGGTGTGGGAGGAGGAGGAGGAAGGAGGGAAGGACGCAGGATGGAATAAAGAGAGAGAGGAAAGAAGAGTGGAGAGAGGAGAGTGCGAAGCGGAGTCAGTGAAGCTCAACTTTATAGATATTCCACGAGGCCTCGAGGGGGAAGTCGAGAGAAAGGGAGAGCGAGAGAGAGAGAAAGTGAGAGAGAGAGGGGGGAAATAAGCAGAGAGGGAGGCGGAATAAGCGAGAGAGAAAGCGAGGCGGAAGGGGAGATGGAAGAGGAGGCTGGAGGAGAACTAGCATTAGCATATAAAAGAGGAAGGGAAGAAGAGGAAAGAATAACTGTGTGGGGGGAGAGAGAAAGAAAAAGGCGAAGGGAAAGGGAAGGAGGAGAATCAAGAGATCTATCAAGAGACATGAGATAAGGGACTCGTCATGGGGAGAGGACAGGAGAGAGATAGGAAAAGAGGAGAGGGGAGAGAAGAAGGTGGGGGAAAGAGACGAAGTGGAGACGGGTGAGAGAGAATGGTTCAGTGGGGCAGCGGAGGAGTGCCAGATATGTGCTAGCTACCGTGATGGACATCTAGTTGAGGAGTGCGTTGGGGAAGAGTGCCTGGCCAGCGGATGCTGCGTAGAGGGTTGTGGGGGGGCATGCGTCTGTGTTTGTGTGAGTGGCCGAGAACACAATAATCAATGCGAGGGGGACTGTTCGTGTGGACCGATGTGTGGGGTAGATGGAGATTTTAATCGAGGCGAAGACAGAGAGGAAGGGAGAGAAAGAAGGGGAGAGGGAGAGGGAGAGGGAACAGAGGGAAAGTATGCTTACTCCGATGCACAAAGAGACAGAGAGAAGGCAGATTCAAGAGAAGGATTCCTATCTCACTCTCACTCTCACTCTCTCTCCCCCTCTCACGTCCCTTCGGTGTCTCATCCCTCGAATGACTCCTCTCTCCACTCTCGTTCTCCTTCTGTCTCGCCCTCTATCTCTCTCCCTCGTTCTCCTTCTCTTTCTCCCACTCCTCTTGATGGCTCGAGATCTCCTTCTGAACGGTCTTCAGTTTCCCACACTTCCCACTCGTCCTCCTCCTCTTCTTCCTCTTCTTCTTCTTGTTCCTCTCCTCCTCAATCATTTCATAACTGTTCTGCTTCACACGCTCCCTCCGAACTGTCCTCTCCCTCTTTCTCCCTTTCTATTTCCGTATCAGTTCCCCCTTCATTGCCTCCATCCCCCCTCACTCCCCTCCTCGTTCCCCTTCCCACTCCCCCTCCCACTCCCCTTCTCTTTCTACCAAGTCTCGTTGCCCTCCTTTTTCCTTGCATCTTTCTCTTCCCCCTTCTCACACCCTCTCCCATTCTTTATCGAGGACCCATTCTCCTTCCCATTCCCACTCCTACTCCCATTCCCACTCCCACTCCCACTCGCACTTGATCTCTCGCTCTCTCGGTTCATCAATAGATCCTAATGCGTCTTCCTCGCTTCTCTCTCTTCCTTTGCCGCTTAAGAAAAGATATTCTTCTCGTTCACCCTCTCGCTTCTGCTCTCGTTACTCTCCTTCCCTTTCGCACTCTTCTCTCCAGCCTGCTTCTGCCCTTCCATCGTCTTCTCCTTCTCTTTCCCCCTCCCTTTCTCCTTCTCCTTCTCCTTCTCCCTCCGCTCCTGATTTTGCCAATCTATCTAACCGCTCTGGTTCATCCGCCTCTTCCTCCTCCGCATCATCCCACTCTCTCTCTCCTTCGCAATCATCCTCCCTTCCTCTTTCTCCTCCCCTCTCTTCCGCAGCTCCATCGCTCTCCGATCAAGGCCATTCTCTCCCTTCCATTCCCTCTCTTCCTCTTCCTAACACTCAACCCGTCTCCACTGTCTCCTCTTCCTCCTCTTCTTCGTCCTCATCTTCCTCCTCCTCCTCTTCCTCGGCTCTACATTCTCACTGTTCAGCTATATCACTCTCTTCCCCTCCCTCTCTCTCCCACTCCTCTCTCTCTTTCTCTGGCGTCATTCCTTCTATTGACTCCGATTCCTCCGTTCTAGAGGAAGGGAAGGGAACAAGAAGGGAGGACGATATGGCGAGAGAAGAGATACCACGGAAAACTACTGCGGTGGCGAACGAAGGCATGAGGCAGGCAGAGGAAGAGAAGAAGGAAGAGGGGATTAATGAGGGTGAGCCTTGCTCAGTTGTTGTCGATGAGATTTTTCCGTGAGGACTCGGCCCAAGAGCAAGAGCATGTGTGAAGTAGAGAGGAGGAGGGAGAAACTCAGGAGGAATAGGGGGAGGGAGAGAGAGAGGGAGAGAGAGAGGGAGAGGAGAGAGAGAAGGAGAAGGAGAGAGAGAAAAGGGTGAAGGAGAAGGAACGGAGAAAGAGAGAGGGAGAGGGAGAGGGAGAGAGTGCGGGAGAGAGAGAGAGAGAGAGAGAGATAGAGATGGAGCGAGAGAAGGCAGAGGTGAGGGTCCGTGAGATCGAAGTTGTTAAGAGACTAGAAAAGAGGAGGAACTGCCGGATAGAGAGGGAGAGAGAGGGAGAGGGAGAGGCCGAGGGGGACGGAGAAGGAGAGGTGGGGGATGCCCTCCATCCTCATCGCCTTCGTCGACCTCCTTCATTCAATTCTGTGTTTTCTTCCTCTCACTCTTTCTTCTCACCTCGTACTTCGTCAGCAGTATATTCCGACCGTTTCTCCGACCGTTATTCTGACCGTTACTCCGACCGTTACTCCGACAACCCGGGTGGTCTCTCCCCCTTCTCTTCCGACGCTCCTCTTTCTGCCAGACACAATTGCTCACTAGCCGTGTCTTCCCTTAAATCTTCCTTCTCTTTCGAACAATTCGACGTTCACTCCAATTGTCCTCTCACCTCGTCTTTCCCTCTTACCTCTTCCCTCCCATCAAACTCTTCCTTCCCTGCCTCCCAACCCTTCTCTTCTCAGTTCCCTATCTCTGAGACTCAGGAACAGAGGGGCATGAATCGAAGGGGAGGAAGGGGAGCAGGAGAAGGAGGAGGAACAGTGGAAGGATGGGAAAGAGGTCCTAAGACTAAGGGAGAGAAAAGGAGAGGACCAGAAAGAAGAGGAAGGAGAAGGGAGAGAAGGGAGAGAAGGGAGATACGACGTATAGGAAGAAGAAGGAAAAGAAGAAGAAGCGGAAGGAAAGGGATGATACGAAGAAGAGAGAAAGTGAGGAGGAAAGGGAAGAAGAGGAAGGAAGGGAGTTCTACGACGATATAAGAGAAAGGAGAATCGCAGACGATGGTTTCGGAAGAGAGAGGGCGGGGTACGGAGATTTTGGAAATATGAATGCGCGTTCTTTAGGAAATATGAATAATCCTGCATTCCATGCTAGGGTACTTAGAGAAGGTGTTTCAGAGACGGCGTCTGTTTATTCGATGTACTCGATGCGGAGAGAGGGAGAGGGAGAGGGAGAGGACGGGGAAGAAGATGAAGAGGCAGACCACGATGCAGAGGGAGAGAAAGGAGGACACGAGGATTCGTTTGATCGTGGGTACGAAGAGGAAAGGGGGAGGATGAGAAGGGAGTGGGATGACCCTGAAAATAAAGCTATCGGAAGAGAAAGGAGGGGGTGGGAGAGAAGGGATGGAGGGTACGGGGAGAAGGGGGAAGAGGAGGAAGAAGAAGAAGAGCAGATGAGGTGGGGAGAGGAGGAAGATACAGTGGAGGGTATGGAGGACGGAGGGAGGAGAAGATGTGTGAGAGAATGGGATGAGACAGACAAAGAAGAGAAGGGAGAAAGGGAGAGGAGGGGAGAGAAGGAAGGAAGTGGAAGGAGAAAAGATAAGAGAGCAAGGGATGCTACTGATTCTAAAAGAACAGATAAGAAGAAGAGAGGGAAGAAGGAAAGGGCTAGAGAGGAAGAGTCAGCGCAGAGGGGAGAAAAGAAAGAAATGAGAGAAGGGCAGCAAAGGAGGGAGAAGAGGGAGAAGAGGGAGAAGAGGGAGAAGAGGGAGAAGAGGGAGAAGAGGGAGGAAGAGGGAGAGGAGAGAGGGTGAGGAAGAGAAGAAGACGGACGAGTTTGCATCACCTCCATTTTCATTCTCATCTCTTCCGATCTCCCCCGCCCTCTCCCCTGCCCTTTCCCCCCGCCCTCTCTCCTCCCCTTTCGCCTCCTCTTTCTCCCTCTGTCTCATCCCCTCTATCCCCCAAAATCTCCTCCTCTCTGTCTCCCACTCTTTGTCCCCCTCTCTCCACCCCCCGATTACTCGTCAAGTGGTTCGAGATCATTGGAATTCGAGGTGCAGAGGCGATCGATATCTCTGACAGCTGATTCATCTGCCTCTCCCTTCGCCCTCCCCTCCTCCTCACTCACTCTCTTCGCTATCCTAACGCAGCACAACAAGGCTTCTCCTCCCTCTTCACATTCTTCCTCTCCCGCCCCCTCCCCTGTCTCTCCCCCCGCTGCTTCCACCTTCTCTTCTTCCTCTGTGCTCACCTCAAATCCTCCCTCCAGTCCCTCGCTTCCGACTTCCTTCTCCACTCCCTCTTCCTCTGGAACCTCTTCTTCTTCTATCTCTATGTCCCCTGCCCCCTCTGCTTCGTCCTCCCTTTCGTCGTCTTCTTCCATTTCTTCCACTTCTGCCTCTTTAGCCTCTTCTACTCCTACGTCCTCTACTCTTTCCCCCTCGTCCGCCCTCTCCTCCTCCGCTTACTCTTCTCCCTCTTCCACCCTCTCTTCCAACATTTCCCCTCCTTCTTTCTCCACCGGCACTCCTTCTTCCAATTCATCTCATTCTCCATATTCCTCTCACTCTTCTTCCTTACCCTCCTCTTCATCTTCTTCTTCCTCCTCCTCCTCCTCCTCCTCGTCCTCCTCCTCATCCTCCTCTTCCTCTTCTTACCCAACCGATTCTCCGCTGACCGTTTCTTTCAACTCCACTCCTTCTTGTCACTCATCTATAGTCCCCTCGTCCGCCACTTCTTTCTCGTATACGTCTTCTCCCTCCTGTTCCTCTTCTTCCTCTTCTTCTTCCTCTTCTTCCTCTTCTTCCTCTTCTTCCTCTTCTTCCTCTTCTTCCTCTTCTTCCTCTTCTTCTTCCTCTTCTCTCCTCTTCTCCGCTGCACGTTCCTCCTCGATTGTTGCTTCCGAGGATGAAGATGGATCAGAAGGGGAGAGGGGAAGAGAATGGCAGAATACAAGAGGGAGAGAGAGAAGCATAGGGAAGGAGTGGGAGATGGAGAGGGAGAGGGATATAGAGAGGGAGAGGGAGAAAGGAGAGGGATATAGAGAGGGAGAGGGAGAGGGAGAGGGAGAGGGAGAGGAATTTCGTTGGCACTGGTGGATTGGGAGAGATCACGGAAGTGAGGGAGGAGGGAGAGAGAGAGAGGGAGGGACCAGGAGCAGCAAGAGCGGGCATGGGTGTGGGCCTCGACGACTCGGTGGACGAGGACAGATCTGACGCCGGTGCGAGTAGCTCCACTCTTTTTCTTCAGATATTTTATGTGACTCGTTCCCTCCCCCTCTCATTTCTTTTTCCGCTTCTCTTGTAGGGGGAGGGGGATATTCTCAAGCTGCTGGAGAAAGGAGAGGAGGAGGAGAAGTGAAAGGGGGAGGAGGCAGAAGAGAAAGCGGAACAGGACCAAGAGCGGTCGGAGGCAGAGAAAGAGCTCAGTCTCAGGAGTCTGTAGCATCAGCTGCGTCTTCTTACTCTCTATCGTCCTCCAATTCCAACTCCACTTCCCTCTCCCTCTCCCACTCCCTCTCCCACTCCCACTCCCTTTCATTCCCTCACTCGCTCGCTCTGTCTGCTAATAGCGTTCGCACCAGCTTTGAGAAGACAACTCTCGCAACCATTTCATGTTCAGTCTCCTCTTCCTCCATCTCCTCCTCTTCCCTCTCCTCCTCCTCTTCTTCTGCACTCGCCTCTTCCTCCGCTTTCCCCTCCGTCTGCCCCTCTTCCACCTCCCTCCTTCCACTCCGATCTCTCTGTTCCCACAACCGCATTCATGACCCAGCCTCTCTTTCTGACTTGCAACCTCACCCACACTGTCACACGCACTCGCATCCACACAAGCACTCGCTCACTCACCTTCATCCTCACTGTCAGATCCACTCCCACTCCCACTCCCACTCGCACCCCCACTCCCACTCCCACTGCGTTGTTGGCTCTCAATCTTCCCTTACGTTAGCCCTACGTCCCCCTTCTGTGCTCGTTCGTTCCCCGCTCTCCCTTGCTCTTTCTCCCCACTCTGCCTCTCTCAAGTCTCAGTGTCCTCTTCTCCCTTCCTCTTCTTCCTCCTCTTCCTCTTCCTCTTCTTCCTCCTCCTCCTCATCCTCTCTCGCAACCTCTTTCGCCACTTCTTATGCTCCTGCTCCTATCATTGTTAATTCCTCCATCCTTTCCCCCTCTTCGTCCTCTTCCTCCTCGTCTTCTTCTGCTACTGCTGCTTATTCGTCTGCTATCGCTGGGTATCGTCACATCGACCGAAGCTCCAAGGCTCTGGTGAGGAAGAGAAATTACTCCACTTCTCCTCACCTCCCCTCTTCCTCCTCTTCCTCCTCATACTCGCCTCTTCACTCTGATCTCTTGTCTCATCTCTCGTCCTGCTCCCCCTTCCCTCCTTCTGCTTCCGCTGCTGCCTCGTTTTCTTCTTCAATCTCCTCTTCCCTCCGCGCCGCTCCCTCTTCGTCTCTCTGGACCCGACAAACGAGATACGGAGGGAGTGGAGAGGTAGAGGAAGACGAAGACGAAGACGAGGATGAAGATGAGGATGAGGATGATGATGAGGAGGAGCTGGAAGATGAAGAGGAAGACGAGGATGAAGATGAGGACGATGGCGAGGAAGATTACAATGTCTATGATGACGAAGATGAGGACGAAGAGAGAGATTCAGATGACTATGACTCTGAAGAGGACGAAGAGGATGAAGACGATGAAGACGATGAAGACGATGAAGACGATGAAGATGACAGCTTCAGTTCGGATGAGGGAGAGGGAGTGGAGAGGAGAAGAGAGGTTTTCTCTGGATATGAGAAATCGCCCTCTTCCCTTGGTTTCTATTGCTTCCAGCTCTATTAATTGGGGAGAGAGAGAGAGGGAAAGAGAAAGAGAAAGGGAAAGGGAAAAGGAAAGGGAGAGGGAGAGGGAGAGGGAGAGGGAAGAGAAAGGGAAAGAGAGAGAGAGAGGGAAGGAGCGAGAGAAAGGGAAAATGAAGGAGAAGAAAGTGATAGGGAGGAAGGAAAGGAAGGAAATACATTGGGTCTAACATTAGTAGAAATGAGTGAACAAGAAGGAGAAAGAGAAGGAGAAAAAGAAAGCGAGGGAGAGGGAGAAAGAGAGGGAGAAAGAGAGGGAGAAAAGAGAGGAAGAGGGAGCAACAGAAGCGAGAGGGGAAGAGAAGAACGAAGGTCCTGGTGCAGGGGAAAGAAGACCCATGGACCACACGGCTGAACTTCCTCTATCGACTAACCACAACCGCACTTCTTTCTTCTTCTTCTTCCTCCTCCTCCTCCTCCTCCCGATTTTCCAGTAACCGCGACAGTTCTCCTTCTTGCACATGCTCGGACGACGTCTTTTACGCCCTATCTCCCCCACACTCCCATGCGTCGCCCTCTTACTTCGCGACAAGGAGAAGAGGGATGTCAACGTCATCCTCTTCTTTCGGTGGAAACCCCCCTCCTTCTGTTCAATCAAACTCAGTCTCTTCCTCCCTAGTTTCTCTTGCTCCTTCTTCCTTCTTCTCCCCTCCCTCTGCCTCCATATCCGTTACGTCGTCCTTCTCTTTCTTCCTCGCCCTCCTCCTCCGCCTTCTCCTCCTCCTCGTTCCGCACTGCCCCCATCGACGGCAGTAACTCTCTCTCTCTCCCCCGTGCTCTCTGTGAGTCTCTGGGAAGCGAAGGGGGGGTGAGAGGGGCGATGACAGGAAGGGGAGGCAGAGTGTGCAGAGAGGGTAGAGATAGTTATAGACTGAACACAGGAGAAGCAACAAATGAGGACCTAGAGGGAGAGGGATATGAGAGAGAAGGAAAAGGAAACGAAGAGAAGGTAACGAGCAGGAGAGAGAGGAAGAGAGGAGGGGGAAGGAGGAATAAGAGGGAGAGGAAGGAGAAGAGAAGCAGAACGCGTAGGTCAGAATCTATGAATCCTGATGACACTGCTGAGATCAAGGAGAAGGTGGGAGAGAGGGAGAGGGGGCAGAGAGAGAGACATCGGTGGGACCGATGATCGTGAAGGAGACAGAGATCTCAAGATCGAAAAAGCAAAGGCTAAAACATTGGAGGAAAGAGGGGAGGAAAGAGGAGAGGGAGGGGAAGAGAGAGAGAGAGAGGAGAGAGAGAGTGGCAGAGAGAGAGAGAGATACGAGAGAGGAGAGAGAAATAGGGAGGAATGGAAGGAGGATGCAGAGACTGGTAGAGGAAGAGGGTGGACTCGGAGGAGGAGGAGGAGGAGGAGGTGGACTTGTGTATGGGTCTCAAACACTGGGCAATGTGGAGATGGGGAGAAAGATAGAGGGAGAGGAATGGGAGGGGGAGAGAGGGAAGAATGCCAACATAAAACAAGAGAAGGAAGTGGAGTGGAGGGGCGAGAGGGGAGAGATCGGTGCTGAAGATGGAAATGAGAAAAAACAAACGAAGGCGACGAGGGAGAGGGAGAGAGAGAGGGAGAGAGAGAGAGAGAAAGAGAGGGAAAGAGAGAGGGAGCGGAGGGAGAATAGGCTGCGTATGCCATCTAGGACTGACGAGGAACGTCCTCTGTCTAGCGGAGTACCTTCTTGACGAGCTCGCCCTTTGCATTTTGATCGAGGAGGATCAAGAGCAGTGGCTGAAATCCAAACTAACTCAAAGAAAGCACCTAGCTTCTTCCTACTTCTCTCCTTTCATCTCTCGCCGACCCACTCTCCCTCTCTGCCGACCCATCTTCCCAGCAAAAGGAGAGGAGGGCGAGGGAGGAGGCAGATGCCGACGCTGGAGTTGAAGGAAAGCGTTCGCAGACAAAAACAACAACTGGCGAAGAAGCATATGCTTAGCAAATATTCGAGCAGACATCTAGGAAACAAACAACACGCAGGCAGACACTCCTCCTCCTCGTTCCTTCCCTCGTCAGCTCCTCTTCGAGCAGTTAAGGCTCCTTCCGTCCTCCCTTTCATCCAGCAACTGGAGTCTTACAGCGACGTAGAAGACGACTGAGGATGATCGAGCGGAACCAGCGCCACCTAGCTACGTGCGTCATAATGAACAAGCGAACTTCACTCCCTAGTTTCCACTTTTTTCTTCTCTTCCTTTCCTCCCTTCTATTCCTTATCCCTTCTCTTCCTTTCCTCCCTTCTCTTCCTTCCCTCCCTTCTCTTCCGAACGCTCTGCTCCTTTCCTGTGCTTCCCAATTTCTCCACCTCTCCGCCTTTAGGGTTAGTCTTAACCCAAACCGAGTGTTGGTATATCTTATGTTCTTTCCTTTTCTTTCGTTTCTTTTCTTTCTGCACTCTCGTCTCTTTTCTATTGAAAGTTGATTTAGCTTTGTTTTTTCTCATTAGCCTTCGCTTCTCTATTTTTCTTTTTCTTTTCTTTTTCTTTTTCTTTTTTTTTTTCTTTTTCTTTTTGTTTTTGTTTTTTGTTTTTGTTTTTGTTTCCCGTTCGCTTCTTTGAAGTGGGACGTCCATGTTTATGATATTCTATTGCTGATATTTTACTAAATGTCTCCACGATTGATTCCAAATGTTATTACTTCCCTCCCCTTCCTTCCCTTACCTTACTTCCTCCCTTCCTCCCTTCCCTTACTTCCCTCCCTTCCTTCCCTTCCCTGTGTTGTCTTTCCCCATACATTCAATCTTTAAAGAGCGACTCCTATTTTTCTTCTAATGTTCTTTTCCTTTTGCTTTTGTTTTCTCTTCTATGGTCTTTACGTCTCCCTTACGTCTCCTCCTCCCTTGCACTGCTTGTTTTAAGTTTAACTCTTTTGTTTTTGTGTTTCCAATTTCTACGGTTCTTTGAGGTTCTATTCTCGTGGCATGTCTTTAATTTCTGCTGTTACGTCCTACGACTAATCTTTTTGCTCAGAGTTGCCAGATCTATTGCTGCGAGCAATAGAAGTAATACCCCGGCTGGTTTTGCTCTAGTTGCAGCTATGAGCGCGATATTATTAGTCGGCCAGTTGATGCCTTTCATTAAGAGCACGATCATATCGTTAGTCAGCCAGTTAATTCGTTTAGAATACTACGATGGTTTCTGTTTCCTTTTTTCTTTTTTCTTTTTTCTTTTTTCTTTTTCTTTTTTTTCCGTTGCTTGTAGTGTTCTTTTTCTGCTCTCTTCCCAGCTTCCTTCCTTCCTACCTCCTCACCTCGTGATTTCGCCGTCGTCTTCATTTCGTTTATCTGTTCGTTTCTCCCTTTTTCGTTGCTTCTGTTAGTGGCTTTGTGTCTCCTTTTCCTCAGTGTGTGATTACTTCCCCTCTTTTTCTCTTTTTCTTTTCTTCTTCTCTTCTCTTCTTTTTCTTATCGTTTCCTTCATTTCTCGCGTGTTCCTTCCTTCTTCCGTGTCTGGCATATCCCTACCCATCCACCTGCGAAGTTCTTTTTTTTTTACTTCATAGTGCAGTCGAATGTTTCGGAAGATCTGCACCCCTCACCCTCCACTTCCCATATTTGAGTCTTCGCAAGTTATTTACCCATCTCGTAACCGCTGGCGCCTCGTCGGTCAACCCGTTCTCGCCGGTCTTGTCTTTATTTCAAATCGGCGCTTCGCTTTCTTTCTTTCCGTCTGTCCGTCTTCTTGTGCGAAGTCTTCGGCTCGCCACGGATAGGCTGGCAGAGGTGCAAGGAGACCTGGCTGGGGATCTGATTCTCTCAAATCCAGATGACGTCCGCAGCAAGACAGATGGGAGTGTGACGGAATGATAGGTGAAGGTGCCACTGCACCGCGACCACTACTGGATAGGGACGACGTGGCCACACACAGAGTTTGATTGTTGACACACGTCCACCATGTCCTTCTCTCTCTTCATCTCCCTCTCGCTCCACTTCCCCTTCGTATCCCTCTTCCTTGTCCCCTTACTCCACAGCTATTGCCTCCGTGTCCCCCGTGTCCGCCCTTTCTACTTTCTCCTCCTTTTCCCTCGCCTCTTCCTCCCTTCCTCTTTTTCGTTATGACCACGATTCCTTGTCTCTTCCTTTGAGGCATGCTTCCGTGCTGTCCAGACTCGGGAGAGGGCTCCTGGTCCCTCGAGAGACGAAGACAAATAGTGGGGACTTGGAGCGAAGGGACCGATCAGAAGACAGAGGAGTATGCGAGACGGGGAATATAGCAAGGCAGAGGACGAGCGGAGGAGGAGCAGCGGTGGCAGTGGTGTCACACGACTACGGTGGCTATACGAGTGGATACACGATGTGTTTATGTTGTGGCCTCTTTGGTCTCGTTGTTGTGGTGGTCAGGGGAGAGGAGATTCCTCCTTCGACGTGTTTCTACTGCTAGCATTGACTACGTATAACGCGCAATGTCCAACAAGGGCTATGCGAAGGATCTTCTTTGTCATCTTGATAACCCCTTATCGTAGTTCCGCCATGCAATCTCTTTCCTCTCTCTGTCCACCCCAACACCCCCACCCCTCGCTATTACCCACCTCCCACCCTCACTTCCTTCACTCCTCTCCTTCCCCCTTGGCTCCCCCTCTTCAGTTGTCTCACTCGCTCGCACACTCACTGAGCGCTTGATGTTACACTCAGGAATCGTATTCGACCCTTCTCTGTGTTGTCCTTTGTCTTTTTTTTTTTTTGTTTTTTTTTTCCCTGTGCACCATTCCTTCAGATATTCCTTTTCTGACACTTCAGCCTGGAATTGCGTTTCAGCCTGAATTGCGTTTTTCTTTCCTGATTGTCCATTTTTCTATTGTTCGTGTTTATCTCACGTGCAATACCTCCTTTGGTTTTTATTACTCTTCCTCTGTCTTGGTTTTATCTTCGAGGGTCCGTCTATCATGTTCTTCATTTACCACGGCGTTTCTCGCTCCTTATTGGCTTCTTCATATTTCTTTTTCTTTTTCTCCCACAATCCTCCATGAAATGGTGGCGTCATGTGTCCTTCGTGTTTGGGTCACGCGTAAATCATTTGCCGTTGCTTTTATTTCCGTTTGCTTTTTATCTGCTGTTATTTTTGATTCACGAACGAGTGCTTTGATTATCGTCTCCTTCTCCGTCATACGTTTGGTAGATTAGCTGACTTCTTTTTTTTTCTTTTTTAAATCTTTTGTTTGTCTTTAACCCTTCTCTTGTTAATCGTGTTCTTATACGACCCATTCTGTCGCTTCGATTTTTCATCTTGTCTTTCTTTATTTCTTTTTTTCTTTTCTTTTTCTTTTTTTTATTTGTTCCCTTCCTTTTTTTGTACTTTTATTCCTTCTGTCCTTACGCAATATCCTCCCGCTTTCTGCGGTTGTATTCGAAGCAGAACAGCTGCTATACACTGCTGACCGAGTATTCAGCCAGTCGACTGCGCCGTAATGTAAACGGGAGGAGTAGTGCGGTAATGTGTGTGCTTTCAGAAGCCCTTAATGTCGTGTTAAATTTACACCTCCTCAAGTTCGTTTTTTTTTTCTTTCCGTTTGTGTGTGTATTTTTTTTCTATTTCCTTACGTTTGCATTTTTTTTTCATTTTCTTTTGTTCGTTTCTTTTTTGTTGTCTCATTTCTCGCTCACTGAGAAACATCCACCTTCTACGATCACTTTTTTTTCATTCTTGTGACCGATTTCTTGTTCGTCTTTCATGTCGAACACTGAACTCGTGTGCACCGTTGCCATCTGCTGTGTTCTCCGAGGCCGTAAAAGTCGGACTACAGACCTCTTCATCCTCCCCATCTCCTATTCTTTTTCAAAATTTAGCTTATCCAGTTTTCACCTTCAAAGTATTTGAGAAATATAGTTCGGATGCTACTTAATACCACAATTTTTATATTTTATATTACATTTTATATTTTATATTTTATATTTTATATTTTATATTTTTGTTATTGATTTGTTTCCTTTCTCCTCTTGCTTGTTTGTGTTTCGCATTATTCAATTTTTTCGTTTTATACTTTATGTCTAATGTTTTTTGTTTGGCATTAATCATTTTGTGTACAGTCGTACCGAGATTTTTTTTTTGTATTAATCAGTATTCAACTTCTTAACATCTTGCTCCTCTCCCCTCTCCCTCTCCCCGTGTTCTATACTTCAGAAGGTCTGATTTGGGCTCACCGCCCTATTAATAACGTGCCCATTCTTCTTTATTATTGTTCCTTCACTGGAATATCATCGATCGATTCCTTCTCCTACTATTTTCACACTTTGCCTTTCTTTTTGCTTTCGTTGGTTTTTGTTTCATTTCTGTGAGGTGCGCATGCAAAGCTACTGCATGCGCACCTCACATCCACCTATGTTTATTACTACTTCTCCGTGCTCCTAAATATGCACTCTTTTTCGGAAGCCTATATCCAGTATGCATTGTCCTCGTCCTCGTGCAGGCTGCTGGTCTTTGTACTCTCGCCGGAACATTCATATTTCCTACTTGGCATCTATCTATTGCGAGCGTTTCTTGTCAATTGTTTTCTTCTTATGCGTATTAACTGTTGCATGCATATATGATTTACTTCTACTCCATCCCCTTTTTGGTTTTATACTTGTTTTCAGTATATGATATTGTATACTGTTGATATTCTGTTCTTAACAATTTGTCTTCTAATAAAAACACCACTAACGCACACGCAACATCTTATTGAATGTAGCTGCTTGAATTTCTAGTTGATAAAATGTATGCATATTATTTTCTATTTTGAATATGTCTTTATTTTGTTTTCAGTTTATAAAATGCTTTTATTTGTTTTGGGATGTGATCTAGCAGCCTACAATCACGACAGAATCTGCAGTGACGAGATGCCACATGCATGCATGAGAATTTAACATGCATATAGAGAGAAACGACTAGTCTCTGGAATCAGCAATTGTCAGGAAACAATCCGAAAAATTAAAAGCGTACATTAACAAATGAGCACAAATATAATCTAGAGTAACACGCGCAGACATAAACACATACGAGTGAATCTGGCGGACGGTAAAAGTAACGTATAGGAGTATTGAAAGTAATAAAACGCGAACAATGCCGGGACACGATGATCAAAGAAGTAATGGAAAGAAAACCAAAAGAAAATGAAACAAGAATAAAAAACGAGTGGAGATGTGCTTCGGCTGCTAATACTACGACTGTTCAGGTTAGTGAAGTAAAAACATGATAACGAAACAAGAATATAGATAGATGCAATTGCAACAAACAGATTACTGTGAGTGAAAATTAAATCAAGGAAATAAATAAAAAAAAGGAAAGAGAAAAAGACTCAATGCTGTGTTTTGTTCTTCATTTGATAGAAGATGCCCTTTTCTCGAGTAGTTCCTGCGGGGACCCGTGTCGACGACCCTTCCCTTGTCGAACACAGCTATGCGGTCATAACTCACATGATAGTGTCGAGGCGATGAGCGATGGGATGACTGTGGAGTCCTTGAACTCTTCCCCTGATCATCTTCTGCACCAGTCCGTCGGTGTGCAAATCAGCAGAAGAGGTTGCTTCGTCCAGGATCAAGATCTGGCACTATCTTCCTCTCTGAGCAGAGCTCTAGCTAAACATAGCAACTGCATCTGTCCCAGGGAAAACGTAGACGACCCTTGTCGGATAGAACGAATGACAACTGGTTGGGTAAAGATGACCAATTGAATCCAGCCCCACCAACGAGAGAACATGCATCATTTCGTCATCGGTCACGTCGTTGCCTCCTCTCACCCTCGCCATCTCCCTCTCCATCTCCCTCCTCAGCACTGCCTCCTTCTCTCTCACTTCCTCGCTCTTCCTCGCATCTTCAATGTCTCCAACCGCTTGCTCGCTGTCTTCCTTCTTTACCAAGCAGCTCAACCGCATATTCAGCCATCCCTTGCTCCCTTCGCATACCCCTTCCTCTTCTTCCTCTCCCTCTCCCTCTCTCCCCTTCTTCTGCACTGTCTTCTCCAGGATCGCTTTCTTCTCCTTTTCCCACGCAGACATCTTCTTTGCCCACTTGTCTACAATTTTCCTCCTCCTCCTCGCCTCCTCACTTCCTTGAGAGTACGGGCAAAGGTTGAAGCGGATCGAAGCGGAGAAGAGAAGGGGTCTTGGGGAATGATTGTGATTGCCTGCGAAGAAGAGAGACGGGGAGGGAAGTGATGTCCACTCCTCCTATCAAAATATCCCCCTAGGAAATCCAGTTGCACCACTGAGTTTGTTCAACACTTTCTCCTCCTCCTCCCTTCGGGGCATTTATTTGCCTCTGCAGTGAGACCGTTTTCCTCGTCCCCTCTCTTCTCTGAGAGAAAGGGAGGGGGGAGGGGAAGGCAGAGTCATCGGAAGAGGGGATAGGGGGCGAGTGAGGGGAGACTGCGAGTGTTCATCGACGGGACTCGAGTCCACGACAGCAAATGAGTGGGAAGGAGAAGGGGGTGATTTGAGGGAGGAAGGAGAGGAGTAGGCGGAAGAGGATGAAACATTGAGAAGAGGGGAAGTGGCCCACTCGCAGTCCCATTGGCTGAAGCGAGTGACTGCGTTCGCGAGGGTAAGAGAGGGTAGGAACGATTTAGTTCTAGCCATGTTGGACTTCTTTCTTTCCAGAGAACTTGTGAGTGAGGATATTTATGCACTCCGAGTTGAACTTGTAGAGCCTACGGTTGAAGTACTCGTTGTCCATCGTCCTCATCAGCATCTGCACCATACTTGATTTACCTGCACCCGTCCTCCCCACGATCCCGATCTTCGTGCCAGGGGAGATATCGAGGGAGAGTCCTCTGATCACAAGGGGGAGGTTGGAGCGGTAACGCATGTAGATGTTGCGGAAGGAAACGGAGGGGGGTAAGGGGGAAGGACGAGGGCGGAAGTGGGCAGGAGGGAGCGAAGGGAACTTATGCAGAAGGACCGCTGAGCGACAGGAGTTCGAGATAGAGGGGGATCCCGGTGTTGTGCATGTCGAGTCTAACAAGCATCTCAGTGGGCTCGGCCGAGGAGGATGAAGACAAAGCAGAGGAAGGTGAAGAGGAGGAGAGGGATGCGGAGGATGAAGAAGATGAAGGAGCGGAGACTGATCTCCGAAGAAGAAGAACCGATTATCAAACTTCTGTGCAGGGGAAGAGAATTTTTCATGTTCGAGAAGATTGAACTCATCGACTCTCTCGAGAGAGTTGAGCTGCATCTCCATCGATACTTGACTCCTCACCAGCCAGTTCAATCTTAGCAGCAGCAGTCACTGAGTAGGAGAGTGCGATTCCGAAGATCGAGGCAGAGGCAGCAGACGAAGAGGAAACGGAGGAGAGGGCAGAGAGAGAGAGGAAGGCGAGGGCTGACACGTGGTGGAAGGAGGAAGCGACGAATGAAGTGTTGGAGTTGGTCGCAACAGACAGGTGGTGGAGGTGGAGGGCGGAGAGGGCTGAGAGGAGGGATTGATTGTTCTGGAGGTGGAGAGAGAGAAGAAGGGACAGTGAAGACCCCAACACAATGAACGCACCGATGAGGTCCAACCTGACTGCCAACCATCTGTTGTTTGCTTGATTCATATACCAACACTTGGCGTTCACGTCGTTTGTCATCTCCAACTTCCTCTGTGTCTGTCTTCTCATTTTGAACGATGCGAACAGAGTTGAATCCTCCAACGTAGATTCAAGCAGAGTGTAGATAGGGACTTGAGATTGAATCAAGCCTCTTCGTGTCTCTTGCGGAGTAACGGAAAAGTAACTGACAAAGAAAAAGGAGAGGGAAATAGGAACGAAGAAGGCGAGGAAGAAGTAGGCGTAGTAAATAATTACTCCAAGGTAACTCAACATCTCCACTACTTGAAGGATGAATGACCAGAAGTTGAACGAGAGGGTCTAAGGGCGGAGAGGAAAGGAAGAGGCAGAGAAAGAAAGGGCGAGGTAAGCAAAGAGAGTGGAGAAGGAAGCCACAGATAGCAGATAAATGGATAATAAAGAATATGTAATAATATTGGAGTTTCAGAACGAAGAAGATGAAAGAAAACATGAGGCAAACAGAATGTATTGATATACATGGCAACAGAGTGAACACGAAAGAAGAAAGGAATGAAAAGACAGCGGCATCAGAGAGAGCAAGATGACTGAAGTAGAGAGCAAGAGTGAAATCAAAGAAGTACCTGGTCGACCGAGTTGGTGTCGTTGGAGAGTCTGTTCAATATCCTTCCGGTGGGGGTCGAATCGAAGAAGGAAGAGTCGGTGGCGAGGATAGATCCCAGCATCCTCAAGTGCACTCTCTCTACTCGCGATGACTCCTCCTAGGGTCTGGAAGGCGTCTGCAAAGAAGTCGAAGAAGAGAAAGAGGAGACCTAGTCCTCCGTACACAAGCATGTATGTGTTAGGACTCAAGTCATGCACGTCGATTCCAAGAAGGGAGGGAGAGGTAGTGCTGAAGAGAGTGTCTGCGAGAGCGTGACTGAGAGGGATTGGGAGTGCGAGTGGTTTCCACTTCCGCTCCACCAAGAGAGCCAGATATCAGTAGATCTAAGAACCAAAGTCTGCAGCAACAACAACACGATGCAGAGGATGGCGAGGGGCAAGGTCATTGACTTGAGGTATAGATAGTACACCTCCAGCTTGACACTCCCCTTCTCCTTCTTCTCCTTGCAGCGTGCTTCTTCTTCCTTCTCTTTCTCTCTTCCTCCTCCTCCCGCTTCTCCTTCTCCTTCTCCTCAGCCTCCTCCTCAGTCATTTCGGCATCACCCTCTCCTTCGATCTCAGCAGTTCTTCTCTCTCTCCATGGCATCTTTTCCTATCTCTTCTTCCTCTTCGGTCATCATCCTTGCGCTTCTTCTTCCTGTTCCTCCTCGACGACCTTCCTCCCCCGAAGTGAGGTAGATATCTTTAACAACATCATCAAGGAGGACCGAATGGTCTGGGGGCCGAGGGGGAGTGCGCGGGAGTGTAAGAGAGGGAAGATGAGAACTTCTTGTCAAGTAGATTTGAGAACTCGTCTCTGTGTACGCAGATGTGATTGTTGGAGAAAACCAGTCCTCGGGAAGAGTAGCTTCCGTCTATGATCTCAGCGCCCGACCCCTTCTCATGGGAAGATATGAGTTCATCAGTGGTGCCTACCTCACTCACTCTTAGATACAAGCCCCCTCTTTTCGTATCATCTTGCGCCGCATCCTCCTCCTTGCGTTCTCTCCTTGTCTTCGTTGGCTTCCTTCCCACTGTTGTTGTTGTTGGTCGATGTGACGTGAATGACTGCATCCATTCCAAACGTGTCCCTGATGTTGTGTGTACTAACTATCCTAGTCTTGTTCCTCAGAATTCCCTCGTTCTGATAACACCTGCAGAGAGAGAGTAGTAGCACGTAATCAAGAAATGGACACAGGTACAGAACAATAAAAAACAAAAACAAGTAAGCATGCAAGTGATAGTCATTTATAAAAGAACACAATACTCTTATCTATGGTTATGCCAGTCAGTATGAAAAAGGGAATATGCACTTACATATTTATAGATATGTTTGGCAACGTGGGGGTCGAGAGCACTCAGGGGACAGTCAAAGACGAAGACGTTGCAGACTCTCCTCCTATACACAGCTCTAGCAATAGAGATCCTCTGCTTCTGCCCTCCACTCACACTCACTCCTCTTTCTCTCCAATCACAGTGTCCTCCTTCTTCTCCAACTCTTCAACGTCCCTCATCAGCCCACAGACAAAGACGGTGTCCCAGAAGTACTGGACACAAATGACATGAAACAAAAAGGGTAATAGAAATAGAACACGTTAGAAAGTGTAAACATATACATTGATTAACAAGACGTGCAAATGCGTTTGTCAATACAGGGCATAGAAGTGTAGACTGTGCTGACAAAAATTATCACTCAGCAAGTGCATTGGCAAAAGCAAAATAAGTAAGACTAGATGAGAGCAGATGGAATTTTGTGCGATACCTGTTCGTCGAAGGGGGCTCCAAAGACGATGTTGTTCTTGAGGGTGTCGTTTGTGATGAATGAAACCTGGGGGACGTACGCCACGCACTCCCCTCCACCTCCAATCAACACACAGTTATTATCGAACGAAGAGCAGGAGAAGGTTGAGGAAGAGGAGGAAGAGAAGGAAGAGGAGGAAGAAGAGGTCAAAGACGCACTGCCAAGACCTCTGTCGAGTTTAAGGGGGAGAGTGGTCGTCCACTGCACCTCCTCCACCTCCTCTACTAGCTCCACCACGCTCTCCTTCTTTCCTCCGTCGCTACCAGCCGGAGAGGACGAGGACAAGCTGCCGTAGGAGATGCGAAGCTTCGAGGCCTTCTTCTTTCCTACAGCAGCTGCACTCATAGCCAGGTCTTTGTTAGAGTGGAAGATGAGGTTAAGGAGACAACTGAGGAAGAGAGTCTCTTCCGCTTCCGACCACCCCCGAAGCCACTCCTACAAGAGAGCAGGGGGCTGGGTGCGGAGGTAAGGGATATACAGACAGGGCAGCAGAGGAGAAACATAGGAAGACGGCGCAGAGAAGAGTGCGGTGGAACGGTAGGAGAGAGAGGGGAGAGAGGCAGGGGGTCGGCAGAAAGGGAGTGATTACGCGTGTGTCTGTTGTGTTTGTCGACTTCTTCGTGTTTACGTAGAAAGCTCTCTTTAATCACGATTTCACCTGGCATAAGAATCTCGTTTTCGTCACTCCCTCTTTCGTTTGAATTTCCAGGCTGGCCTGCACTCTAATCCTCCCTTGCTCCTGTACTTCCTCTACTGAAGAAGGCCTTCCGTCTCTGAGTACTTCCTTGCCCTGCTCGTCAGCAGTGTGCTGGGCAATGACGAACGAGATCCTCTTCATTCCCACCATTGCTTCCACAACACTCTGGAATGTGACAGGCATTGACCAAAGGGGGTCTGCATGATCGCAAACAAAGAGAGGGCAGTGAATGCAGTCGAGGGGTCGAGGGTAGGGTACGTCGCAGAGAGAGATGGGGTAGAAGACTCCGACATAACCATTGAGAGACCGAGAGAGAGAAGGGCAGAGGGAGAAAAGAGGGAGGTGGCGTTGGAAGTATTGATGTTTTGGATGTGGTAGCTAGTAGGTATGTGAGTGTAAACGAAGAAAGAAACAACAGCGACGAGAGTGGGGACGAACTCCACGAGGACCGATTGGATAGCATCTACCATCTGCTTCTTAAGGATAACGGAGGTTTCTTCCTCTACCCACCCTCAGCATCGTGTAGAATGCACACTCCACACCCCTGCATCTTGATGATCTTCATTCCGTTGAGCATCTCACTCGAGAGGGAGATACGAGTGTCTGCAGTATTTCATCGCATCAGCAGTATACTTTGCTTGAACTGACGCTAGCTTCACCTCGAACAACCAGCATGACGATCAAGATGATCATTCCAGCAGATGCTAGGTATGGGTCCGATGTAGATAACTACATGGGAAGAGGGCGATGATGCACTGAAGATGGAGAGAAGACAAGATAGTACCCCACCCAGTACGCGCTCTCAACTCGAGAGGTGTCTGTGTTGAGGATGTTGATCACCTTTCCATTGCCTAGCTGAGAGAGAAGGTAAGGGGTGCATGAAGGCAGAGTGTCTGTGAATCAGGGCGACTAGGAGTAGTTTCTGCTTCTGAACGCCTCCCCTAATGTTGAGGTGGAATGAGTGCTGAAGGAACAAGGACTCCATCAACGTACAGCCGAACAGTCCGAACGCAACAAGGTATCCAAATGCGGTGTAGATGAGAAAAACGACCGAGAAGACGAAAATAGGGAAGCGGAAGAGGAGACGTAATCTGAATGGGACGACAGACTGTAGGTTGAGGACAGAGAGGACTGGGAGTTGTAGTTGTCTGCGTATTTAACGATAACATTGAGGAGGACGGGCGAAAGGGAACGTGAAGACATCAGCGACTAGCATAAAGAAACATGATTCGATAACCTTCCTATACGTCACAGACCAAAGGGCGAACATGATTCTCCTCTCGTAATTGGGTGAGGAGACTGAGGAAAGACTTATATGAGCTTAGAGACTTAGAGAGAGAGATGAAACACAAGGACAGGGGAAGGTAATTGGAAGGAGAAGGATAGAACCAATACGACGAAGGAGAGAAGGTGAATCAGCACGGGGAATCAATGGTTCTGAGAGGGCAGATGACGAAGACGATGATGAAGAGGAAGAGGATGAAGAATAAGAAGAGGAGGACAAAGAGGGATTAGAAGAGAACTGGGAGTAGTACTGAAAAAGATCCGAAGATCCTACCCTCAGCCCTTCTCCCTCTTGCCTCCCTTCCAGTGTGTCCTCTTCTCTGCATCAGCAGGGCCACGCGAAACAGTCTCTGCCCTCCCCACCTCTTTCTTTGCACTCCACCCCCAATAGCTCCACCACGAGAGCTTTCCACAGCAGCAGTAGCAACAACAGCAACAGAGGTTATTTCTCCTCGACTTCTCCTCCAGCTCAAACAACTCTTCATCCACCTCCACCTCCTCTTCCTCAAGGTCTTTCTCATACGACATATCCTCCTCCTTCTCATCTTCTTCGTCGATTGCCTCACTGTCCCTTCTCCCTCTTGTCTTAGCATCTTCTACTTTGTCCTTCCGTTTCTTCTGCTTGAACACATCTACGTTCGACAGTTCAGCCTTCCTCCTCACGAGCTCTCTTCCTCTCTCGATCTCAGCGTGCGAGTAGCCCATCTCTTTGAGTGTCGTACTGCGACCTGAAGGCGTGGTCGAAGGAGGAGAGGAGGCGAGAAGTGGAATTGAAGGGGTGGAGGTCTTCTACATCTCCCAACACCAGTTCTCCGTCATATCCCTTGAGAACCAGAGGCTGACACCAGAAGAAGTAGAGACGGTGCAGCATAGCAGAAAGAGAAGTGAGGGAAGAGGAGTAAGATATTGACCCAAGAGAGAGCAGGCAATCCCTCGCCAGCAGAATTTCCATCTCCACAGTCGCATCTGCTTCTGTCGTTGGCAACGTTGGCGTTGGCGTTAGTACCGTCCTGGTTGGAAAATGAGTAGGTATAATGAGAAAAGGGTCCCACTCGGTCTTCTGCCCCCTTTCCTCTTCCGTACTTTCTGAGTGTGAACTCGTAGAGGTCATCGTCCTCCCCTATCTCCTCGCTGTCCCCTCCACTTCGGTGCACACGTCAGCATCTCCGCTCCCGAAGAAAGCCGGGAGAAGGCGCTGGAAGATGAAGATGAGAAAGAAGTCGAGGGGGAAGCGGAGCGAGAGGAGATAGGAAGGTCGGGATTGTCGAAGTGAATTCTGACTCTCTGTTTGTCTTTCTCTTTCTCGACGTTAAGACAGGAACAGAACAGAATATGTCTAGCAAACCACACCAACGCCTTGGACGGACAAGACTGTTTCTCCATCTCCTTCGCAACCTCCCTCTCCCTCTCTTGAACCTCCTTGTCCTCCTCCCTACACCTCGTCAGCAGAAGCCGGATGATCTCCCCTCTGTATTCCATTACGTTCTCCTCCCTCAGCATCCCCACCTCCACCTCCACTCCATCGATCTCCATAGCACTAAGCAAAGCCTCCCGTTCCTGACCTTCTACTCCCTCTACCCTCTTCTCCTTGCTTAAGTGCATGCTTCTCTCGACGTTTGCAGGATATGATGCATCTTCTCCCGCGGACTCCTCCTGCACTCCGTAGACGGGATCCGAAGCAGAAGGAGAAACCTTGTCCAAAATGTTTTTTGAAATTTGAATCACTCTGTTCTTTCCTAGAGGAACATCAACAGTGGTAGACGTAGGTGAAGTAGAGGGGGAAGGGAAGAAGAAGAAGAGAGGAAGAGGAAGGCACTGAAGCTGTTTCGTTGCCGTTTTGTTTCTCTTTCTCCGTAGCCCTCTTCCAGACTCCCTCAGCTTGATGAACTCAAGCATGTCCTCTACATCGACGTCGAATAAGTCATCGCTCTCGTAGTAAGAGAAACCCCCATCATCCTGGTCGTACAAAAGGCACTTCTTCGCGTTCAGAGCAGAGTCGAGCACTCTCTCCCCTTTCTCTGAAGGAGAACCATACCCTCCTCCTCTCCTTCCCTGTCCCCTCTTCTCTAGTTTTTCCAGTCTCAACCAATAGGGTCACAGTGGGACCTTTCTTGTTTCCCTCTGTCTCTTCCTTCATCCCTGCCCTCTGCTTCCTTCTCCTCTCTTCCCTCGTACTTCACGAAAGAAGGGACATTGATTTTCCTTCCCATCAATCCCCACTTTCCTACCACACCGCACGAAGCAGAGGTAGGAAGGCAATCCCCCCAGGGTGAGTCACTGACACTTCCTCATCCACATTTCTTCTCGTCTGGGAGCGAAGGTGTTGCTCCAAGTGATCTCTGAACCTCTCTCTCTCTCTCCGAAGAACAAGGGTTCTACTGCCCCAAATAAATCATCTGAACGAAAAGAATTCGCAGGACAGGGAAGGATGGTAGGTGAAGAGGAAAGCAGGTGGGATATGAGGGTATCCCATTTAGACTGCTGAGAGAGTAAGAGAAGGAAGGGGATTGCGATCACCTCAAGGGCAACACTTATGTACAGAAGGACGAGAGAGGGAGACGTATAAGAATGGGTCGCCGATGCTATCAATGCATGTGTCGAGGTTGTGGATGAAGAAAAAGAAGAGATGGACTGTGAGGAAGAGAAAGATGGGGGAAAGAAGAGGGGCATCGTTGTACACAGCAACGATAGAGTTGAAGAGGAAGAGGACTCTGACTCCTCCCATTGACAAGTAAAACATTAGCAACTGCCAGTTGTGCCAGAGGTAGAAGGGGAAGGGGATGGTGATGGAGGAGAAGGAGATGAGTCCGCAAATGAGCCATGCCACTCCAAATGAAGATACAAACAGTACTCGAGACACATCCACACTCACGCTTCCTCCCCTGCTTCACCCGCTGACCAGGGAGGATAGGCCTCAGCCAACAGGGATAGAAACGGCGTGACAGATACAAAAAAACACGATGCTACGAGTAGGAGTGAGTATAGGTAGGAGATGCAGGGGTATTTCACTTTAGAAACCAGTCCATCGGCCTCTCTGCTCAGAGATGGTGAGCTGTCGATCAGCTCGCTGATCTTCTTCGAAGGAGTTAACGAATAGTTCCCATTTCTCGAATTTGAATAAATACAAAACAGTACAGAACGGAGTCGGTAGTGGAATCGCCTGATACGAAAGTAGTATGTCTGGAGGAACCCTACTATGCAGATTATAGAGATCTACAACATGCATCCACGAGTCGCAAGTACAATCATTACGTAAAAAGGGGATTAAACACACATGTTAATTCGCTTTTTAAATAGATATGCGTGTTTTTCTCAATCATGTAAACCGACGTGTGTGAGATAGTGTATATATAATTGTAAATATTAAAACATGCATGCCTAACCATCTCTATTCAGTAGCAGATAAAACACTTACCGTTGACATAATCAACATTATCATGCATGGTGTAATCGCTCCATTCTGCACAAAAGATAAACCACCTTCTGCAGAACAGAATGTATTACACCAAACTAATTTGTCTAGCATGAAGAATAAATAGTTAAAAGTGTGTGTGCATTCAAGTTCATACCACTTCGTTCTGTCCTCTGATATTTTTCTGCACGTACGTCTTTTGTTAAGTGAGCGTACCACTGTGCAATACGTATACTTGCGTGTGTAACTTCGATTGTATAAAGACAAACAGTACATTAATTATATGTTGTGTTTTTTCTCTTTCTTTCTAGGCAACTGTTTATTTAAAGTAAAATATATTTTTGTCCTAGAGGAAAAAAAACATTTTCTCGGATCTGACTGATTTGTAGTCGCAGCGAAAACCTGTATTATATACATAATGATAAATACCCAAAGACACGGGCGTGCCATTTTACGGTTCATAATTATGCAGTCGTGTGTTACTTTTGGGATACTTGATCGCAGAGATCAGCTTCATTCCAACGCATGGTTGGCATCAACTGAATCTTTCAGTGTTGTGAGTCTAAATGTTTGATTTGGAGAAGGGCTTCACGGTGAAAGTAGATGATGGCACATCGAGGAACTGGAGAAGTGTAGAGTGATTCTCGACTCTTTTTCTTCTCGAGTCCCCTTCCTGTGCACGAGATACATTGATAGGGTCTTGCAACACTCCTTGCCTGTTAGCGAAAACGAAGAGGAACTGGTGGGCGAACAAGGACGGCTTTCTCCATCCATCAGTTGTGCAAATCGTAGTAAACACTTGCTGAGAGGTATCTCCGATCGATGGGTACTGTCCAGAAAAACACGCACAATGACATGTATTCAGTGAAGACAACGTAAATGTGTTTGACGCATTGAATAATAGATGTACGATACGTAACAGTAAAGGGAGTATGGCAAACACAAACAACAATGTATAAAACCAAACAAAATGTAACATACGTAGTGGCCTAGGGAGTTTCTCCCACTTGTAGTACTCGCACATCAGGTCAGGAGAAAGGGACAGCGCGTATCTCTTAGCGTGTAAATGAGCAATGCAAAAGGACGCGGACAGAAGAGATGCCCCAAAGCACCTTGCCAATGTGGACTTGAAGAGATCCATCTGGTTGTCATCCTCGCTATAGTCTGTCCCATCTTCTCTTTCAGTCAATTCATCAATCGCGCCTTTTCCCTTCACACGAACACATGTCTCTGATCTATTTTGCTGGACTTCCTTGATCTTCTCGAGGGCCTCAGGGCACTTCGCAAGATATTGAGAGTACTCATCTTTGTAAACGTCGAAGTCTACAGCAACACCCTCCTCACCCTCATTCAACTTAGCAGACAAAACACCACCTAGTTCCTCATCAATCAGCTAAAAAAGAGCACATCCGGAATGAGAATAAACGTGAATGCATTTAGTCCATGAATATGTATGCGTACGTATGCACACAGTCTATGTGTATCCATACAAGTGCACACCAGTTCAGAATCCAACACAGAAACAACTGCTGATAGCTTTCATCAGTTCAGACAAGTATACCTTTCCTAGGGCAGTGCAAGACAAAACACTAGCATCATATTCCAAGCTCCACGAGGGCCCATCACTTTTGGAGTGTCTGAAAAAATAAAAGCAACCAAAACACATGCATGCATTTACAAGGATATGACAGAGTTAGACAGACATAATAAGATGTGCTAACGGAACGTATTAGTGCATAAAATAGGATGTGGGAATGCGAAATTGTGTGCATTTCTTAATTCGCTTACATCGCAGCAGATGAGTCGGTCTGACCGTAATGGAACTGGACAAGATGAGTCACTTCATGAAAACTTATGTGAATCAAAGTCAAGATGAAGAAGCGGAGCAAGCTGCCTCTGCGACTCACGGAGTACGCCTTGTACATAATCTGAGGCATACAAGTATGACGTATGCATATTGTCCCATTCTCAAAAGTAAGACTATGATGCTGGATCACGACAAAACGAAAAGATTAAATACGCACAGATAAAAAAACTGTTGAACGAAGACCATTTCAAAAAGGTCAGCATGCAACAAACGCACATACCTCCAAGTGTTTGGGAGTGACATCATCGATGTTGGTAAAAGCGATCAAATTAGACGCTGGGTTCGCTTCGTATGTGACCTAGTTTATCAGCAAAATAAAATCGTTAGTTAGTGTCTTAGAACGCCACTCTTATTCGAATGTGAAGGTTAGTTTCGGTTTACCTCATAATACTCCATTCCTTCTACTCCAGAGTTCTCCACAGGTACTGCTTCGCAATCCCTGAGTTTCCTCCAGAGGGAAACATGAAGAGGAACTGAATCAGGAGAGAGGGCTGAAGGAGGAAGTGCTTTCTCAACCAGCTTGAAGCTAGAGCAGAGGAAAGCGGCAGCTCCTTTACATGCAATGTTTGCGATATCTGCAAGGAAAGCAAAGGTAAAGAGATGAACAAAGAGCAATACGTAAAGGGGAGAGCAAGTATGAATGATGAGATGGTAGAAGGTACAATGAAGAATCGAAAGATATGAATGCATGCAAATGGATAACCAGTAGCTCGTGAAGGAACGGGGTTATAGCAGAGTGAAGGGTCCAGAAGGGGCTAAGAAGGACTATGCAAAGATAAAGAGAAAGTTGTAGATACCTTTCATGTTAAAGACGTTGGGAAGGCTAACAAGTGAGTCCAAGTCGAAGAGAAGGGTTGGCTAGGTCTTTGTTAGTAGTCCTCCTGATGCCGTTCTTGTAAATGACTAGAGCCAATGAAGTTGTCTTCTCTCCCTCTCCCTCTGCTCCATCCTTGTCCACTAAGTCTCTCACTCCCAGACTTAGACCTACAGTTCCTATCCAGGTCCTCACTTCCATCAAGGCAGAAGTGCACGAACTGTCAAACATGTATGGATCGTTTGATTAAATGGGGTGGGTGGAGGAACAGGTAAAGAACAGAAAAGGACGCAATATGGAATAAGCGAAGAATGGAGAAGAGGAGCTCGTACTAGAAATAACAAAAGTGAGCAAACAAAGGATGAAAGGGCAAATGAATATGGATATGCAGACGTAGGATACACTCCGTTTGCAATGAGCGAGATTAGAAAATTACTCAGTGCTGAACTACTAATCTGTGATATGAGTGTATAAAGCAAGCGTTTTAAACATACCAGACTGATGGGTTGATCTTCCTTGTTGATAAACCATTTTGCCTCTTCCTTCTTCCACTCCTCCACCTCCTTCCTCTCCTCCTCACTTAAAGGTTTTACTTTCCCCTCGCCCTCAGCACCAACAGCATCTTCCCTTTCCAAAAGTCTGCACATTCTGTATCCCAACATAAAGTCAAGGAAACATGCCAGCACACATACTTCAAAGGGCTCCAAGATCTGAAGAAAAAGTGAAAGAAAGGGCGCGCGCTCGTTAGCTTACTGGTAAATGATATTGGATATGCAGGAGAAAGTGGACGCATTATCACACATTAACAAACAACATATGTATACATATGCATAGAAGGATAATGTGATACACATGGAGAGCTCTTTGATGTCCACTGCAAACTATGCATAGTGCAAATTAAGGCGTGTGGGGTTTAAATAGAATATCTCACCTCAATCACTGATGTCCATTCCTCAGTAGAACGGAACCTAAAATCCACATCCCTGTAAACATGAAAATGCAAGTATTAGTAATGGGAATAGATGGAAAACTGGGGTTGGCTATAAGATCAGATACGTATGCGGGAGAGTAAGATGAAACGAGCAAGGAGTTAAAAACTAGATAATGTATTTTATTTACCTCAAGTCAACTTTAGAAAATGAAGCTAGTGTGGGAGTTCCATTATCGTCTATGAGATCATCCTCCTCTTCAATGTCATCTGCGAAATCATTGAATAATGAATCGTATTCCATGGCTTTCATTCACGAGAAGCAAGATAGAAAGAAGAAAATGAACGCAAATTCAGAATTAAGGAATTTAAGAAGCTAAGATATTTAGTGCATACCTACACGAGAGAATACAACATAAATGCAGCAGTTCATATGTATCGCACGCTCATATATTTTTAGTAGTTCTAGTTCTCTGAGAAAAACACGAAAAACACTTATTTGCCTTTTTTCACTTCGAAGATTTTTTCCACCAAAAAAATAAAAGATTAGTCGTATGAGCATTAAAGTATTTTTACTTAAACATCCGAAACAAACATGGAAGGTTTGATGCAATACCTTCAAGAGAAGGAGCTCGCTGATCGCGAGGAAATCGACTTGGAGACTTTGATCCAGAAAATTAAGGATTACAAGGAGGAGAACGGAGAGCCCTCTTTGAATGGAAAGGCCTCCCTCCCTGCTATCCAAGATTGTTGAGGCGTTCAACTATATCGTGGACGAAGACAGTGGAAGTGTGATCGAGCTTCTTAAGGCTGGAGGAGCTGACTTTGCTTTGACTATGTTGAAGGGATGGAAGGACGCCGAGGACGTCAATGACGCTGTCATCGTGCTCAATGTGATCACTAACTTGCTTGGAGGAAGCAAGGAGGATGTTGACTACTTGCTGAAGGCAGGAGCTGTTGACATTGTATTTGACATTATTGAGAACGGACCTATTGAGATGACTGAGGCGGCCATCTGGGGAGCTGGAAACGTGGCTGGGGAGAATAGTGAGCTGAGGGACTTGCTGTTGGAGAAGGGGTTATTGAAGATCGTGAGCTTGTCCATCGCAAAGACTGTGGAGGCCCAGAAGGGAGTGGTTCCCTCCGAGCCCGCTTCTCAGGGAAAGGGTGTCGACCCCTTCACTCAGTACCTCTCTAGCTGTTCGTTCGCTGTGAACAACTGTGTCGGGGAGCTCGATGGAAACCTTCCCAACGCAGACGTGGTTGCAGAGAACTGGAAGGTGATTCCTGCTTTACTTGAAGCTAGGAAGGACGACCAGATCCTCCCTGACATTGTCAACGCCTTCTCCGATGCTGTGACATGTGTCCCTTCGATCGTGAACGAAGAGAATGCTGAAGTGATCAAGCCTTTCGTCTCCGTGTGCATTGGACTCCTCAAGGAGGCTGTAGGAGACGTATTCGTTTGCAATTCCGTTGTGGAGTGCCTCAACACTTGCCTCTCCATCCCCTCCATCAAGAAGGACCTCTCCGCTGACTCCCTTAACCTCATTATCCAGAACCTCCGCGCTCTCAGCGCCTTCTCCAACTACAAGAGCGAGGAAGGAGGAAAAGAGAAGGAAGAAAAGAACGATGAGGATGAGGATGAGGACGGAGGGCTTGTGTTCGAAGATGATTACTACGAGAAGGAGGAAATCAAGTGCGTGTCTAAGTTGGAGAAGAACCTGCTTCTCTTGATCAAGGCGATCGTCGACATTCCCTCTATTTCTTCCCTCCTCGACGGAGAGTCCAAGGAGACCCTCCCCTCCGTTATCTCTATCTCCACCCAGCACTCCGCCTCTCTTTCCGAGCAGGGGAAGGAGCAGACTGAGGGAGTCGAGGACCTAGTCAAGGAGATTAACGCCTTCAAGCTCTAAGTGCGACGAGTTCACTATTCTACTGTTGTGTACTTCCTACTGCTGTGTACTTCCTACTGCTTTGTATTCCTTGAATCAACACAATGGGCGGTCATGAGATATTTCCATGCATGTGTGTAATCGTGTAATTTTCTCCTCTTCTAGCCCTCCTATCCATATATATATCTTTCATTTGTTAGATGTGCACATATCCCTGTATGCTTTCTCTCCTTGCGTTGTATACTTGTCTGTGATTTTTTGTTTTTTGTTTCATGCGTCTCTTGCGCCTCCTATTTATTTAGTCTCTTCAATCTATATTTCATTAAATTTGGTGTTTCTTTATCTTATATGAAGCTCGCAGTCTACATATTAGATGGAATTAGAATTAGAACGATTAATGTTTAATGTTGCGTATGTTTCCAAAATCAATACATATTACGAAATGAAATCTACACGAAGCAAAGGGATAAAATCCGAATTAAATGAGATCATTGTATTTTCTGGAAGTAAAAAGTATAATACAAGTAAGTTTAAGTAGAACAAAAATATGTTATTGGTAAAGATGGCACTGTGTATTCTAGTGAAGCACAAGAGAACCCAATAGAATAAAGATGTGAGAGAGGGCCGCTAGGTTAGTGTTGTTCGTCAGGATAAGACAGTGCTTCTAGCCTAAGCGCATCGATGAGGGAGTTCGTAACCTTAAACCTCATTCCAGTGTGGATGAGAAGATCTGGGTCGTTCACAAACTTATGTTGCTTTCTCTTGAGGAAAGCATATGTATCCTCGAACTGCAGCTGAAGGAGGTAGGACTGTGGAATTGCGAGCATGGCGAGAGCCACGCGGAAGACAGTCTTTGGCCCAGAAACGATGACCAAGTCCCATATTCTGGCGGTAGTGGAGAGGGGAAAGAGGTGGTGGCGAAGAGAGTCATGAACCACTCGGTGATGACGTCGACACTTACATGGGTCATCTTCCAGTGCAGCCAGAGGGATGGCAGGTGCTGTTGCAGGAGGCGGATGAAGGTGAAGCGGCAAACACGCATACCCACTAGCGAGGGGAGGAAAAACAAGCGCAAAAGCATCGCTCTGGAGTGCACCTTCGGGAACTGGAAGGGAGGGGGCAGTGCAAAGAAAGGCCGAAGTGATTCGGAAGGAGGATTTTGGATAGGCAAGGGAAGGGAAGAAGTCAAAGTTGGAGTGGGGAAGCCGATGCAGAAGAGAAGAATTTGTTGAGACGAGAGATGGAGTAAGTGAAAGGGATAGAGCTGATGGGAAGGAAAGGCGAAGAGCGAAGGGAAGAGAAAGGAGAAGCAGAGACGAGGGAAGATTCGGATGGTCCGGAAGACAGGGAGGAGCGGGAAGGGGTAGAAGGGAAGGGGAGCGTGTAGTGTAGAGCGTACGAGGAAGAAAATGGGAAGGTATGGGCGAGGATTGCATGGAAGAAGGACAGCGCCCGGTGGGTCTTGAGCTGGGTGAGGACGAAGGCAGCAACGAAATTCATTCCCTGACAGTACCCCAGTTGGGAGTCGAGGGCACATGACCCGTACAAGAGGGAGCGGAGGAATCAGCAGCTGATTTACTCCCGTGTCCATCTTCCCTCCTCTCCTTCTCCAGCCTCGTCTCGCGGTCCTTCGCCCTCTTCTTTGCTTCTCTATCTCTTGCGTCCTGTTCGGTTTCTTCTCTTAACCTGGGTCTGGTATCTTTAGCATCCCCATAGACATCCTTCTCGTCGACTCTCTCTTCAGTCCCATCCACATTTCTCTCCTCTCCTCTCACCCCCTCACACGCATCATCCTTAGCCTCTCCCTTCACCAGCTCTCTGTCCTCCCTCTGTTCGTCCTCCCTTTGCTTGTGATCCGCAAGTTTGTCCTGTCTCTCTTTCTCCTCCCTGAGCCTCGCTTCTTCCTCCACCGAAGTAAAACAGTGTTCGTGGATATGAGTCCTATGCAAATCCTTCTCTATCGTGTCAGTCAGCAATGCGTCGTGGCTCCCCTCCTGCACCAGCCCCTCCAGCTCATCTTTAGAGAACAGATGCCCCCCTGTTCTCTCCAATAGACACAGCCAGTGTTTTCCTCTCTCTGTTTCCCCGAACGAACTTACTGTCCTTTCTCCTGCAACCAGTTCCGCCCCATCTTCATCCACATCTACATTACCTACTTCTTCACCGTTAGAGACCTTCGCTGGGTTTGTTTTCTCTTTTTTTCCATCAGATAAGGAGACAGCTTTATGGGAGTTACGTTTCTTTCCCTTGCAACTGACAACTGACAGCCCAGTTTCCATTGCGATTTTCTTCAAGTAAGGATAGTACACTGACACATGCGCTGCTGCATCAGAAATAACTGGCACGCCACCCTTGGAAATCCGTGCAACATCTGCAAAGTCTAAAAATGTGAACGAATAGCAAAGGAAGGCTGTGTCTCATTCGGAGTGCATAACTGGCTTCAGACTCTTCCGGCTGCCTGGGTGGGCAATCTAGACCATTCAAGAGATCACTTTTCTTATCCTTCACGCCAAATACTCTACCCGAATTGCGAGAATCTATGAAAGAAGAAGAAAGTGTAGCAGAGAGCATGTCTGAAATTTCGATAGCATTGTCATGAACTAGCCCATTATTGTACGAAAAAGGGTTGTTCACATTGCTAGGGGCTGCAAGCCTGTCAGAAATGAACGTAGAGTGCACGGAAAATCAGTAAGAACTGAAACTTTCAGCATAGGAAAGTTAAAAATGATGGGTATTAAATGTAATATATGTATGTTCATATCTGCACAATACTTACCATTCCCAGTCCCACGTTTCCATAGTCTAAAATGAGGTTCTCTATGAATGCATTGCGTGCGTTTGCTTTTGACTTGAAGTATTCAAAACAATAGAGAATGGCGGAGAAATTGTGTTTTAGGGTTTATTTGAGCATTTCTATGGTATAATAATTGGTGCAGCAAGGATCAGTGGTTCACTTATGGTTGTGTGTAATTATGTCATAACTGATTTGAGGATAAACAGCTCATAAACTTTGAATACTCCTCTGATATGGGAGTTGGTGAACTATTGAAGTAAGAGTATGAAATACGTATTGGGATAAAATAGATGAATACCGGTGTATCATTTTATGTGTATATCTTTGAATGGGCGGTTTGTGTGTGTCTCATTTGAGTGTAATTAAACATAAGTCATTTTTCTGTTTTTGGTTGTTGCCTGGTGAAATAGATTTTTTATTTCAGGAAGAAAAAGAGTGTTACGGTGTATGGCGCTCTAATCTATACTATTAGTGGCATAGAAAGACTCTATTATGGACTGGTGGAACAGTTACTACTTGGGCTTGGCTATTAGGTTTTCTTCCAACCATTGTTGTTTTGATCTCATTACTAGCTTAATTCCCACGTTGATCTCTTTTCTTGACCCCTTTTTTTGTTCCTCAATTTGATTGTTGGTTTGGTTGCGCCTCTATTTTAATTGTACTTGGTGTATAGCATAGTGTGTTTGTAGGGTCATTTTAGTTGTAATAGTGATGTACAGAATAATTGCATATTGATCATTTGCCAAGGGCACTACTGTTTTGTTTCGGCCGTCGTTTTCGCAATTGCTTAAATCTTAGGTCACGTTGCTTTGGTGTATATGTGGAACATAGATGCATTGCTAGATATGGTTGTTATGAGCAGCATAGCGTCGTATATCATATATGATGTTACAGTCTCGTGTAAATGTATATATTGGGGCGTATGTCTAACATTCACAATATGTGTTGATCATTCGTGTGTGTTCCTGCAGCATGTACCATCGCATTGCTAAGGCCCCTGGTTTGAAGTCTGCGAGTCGCTTTACCTATTTGAGTAAAACCGTGAAGGCTTCTTTCTCTACTCAGAAGCCTTCCTCCGAAAATGACTCAGCTGCAGAGAAGAAGGAATCAGAGGCGTGAGGCGGAGGCTGCGGTCAACAACCTTGTGAACGAGAAACAGAAGGTGTTGAACACCTCTGCCGCTGCCGCATTCGACCAGAACTCGGCTACGATTTCTGAGGCAGCAAACTCTAACCCTTCTGCTGAATCTAATGGACAGGATGCTAAGGAGTTCTCTAAGAAGTACGCGTTGATTTTGTCCGTATTCGGGTCTCTGGTGTTTTTCCTCGTCCTATGCAAGTGGTCTGACAAGGACATCTCCGACTTTGTCCCCGAATCCCTCCTCAACCTTATCCCCGAATCCCTTCGTGCTAAGAAGGCTGCCCCCGTAGATCCCCCTGCTGTGGCATATACCCCCTCGAAGGTAACTGAGAAGAAGGACAAGTGGGTTGAGAAGAAGGAGGAAGCTGTGGAGGAGAAGGAGGAAGTCGTGGAGGAAGGTAATCAAGCAGACTGTCGTCAACAAGGAAGACGAGGAGAAGCGTGTGTCAACTGCGATTGCGAAGGAGGTTGCGAGAGGTGGACTCCCTTGTGTCTGAGTTTGACTCGGTGAATAAAGAGGCTACGTCTGCCTCTATCCAGCTCCTGAGAATGAAGGCTGCGGACACCGAGAAGGACCTCGCTGACGCAATTTCTGAGCTGGAGAAGACCAAGCAGCAGGTGAGAGAAGACATCATTGCCCGTGCGCAATCAAGGTCCTCTGCTCTCACTGCTGACCTCTCGTCCCTCTCTCCCCAGCAACTCGTCGACCTTGTCCACCAGCAAGACGCTAAGTTCCTCGCTGACTGTACCCACCTCATCGACAGGGTAGCTGAGAGGGCCTCCCGTCTCCCTCGGAGCAGGTACAGATATCTCATGCATATCACAGATGTTACAGGCATCTCATGTGCACTATTCTCTGCGTTGCCTACTGTGTTTTTGTGTTGAATAGACGATTGCGTGTTAATATCTACATTCAGTACCCTTCTTGTGTTACCCGTCCCCTGCTCTCTCCTGTTCTTTCCTGTTCCCTTGTGCCTTCGTACTCCCCCCTCTCTCCCACTCATCTGCTCACTAGCTCACTCTCCTTTTTTCCTTTCATTTCCTTGTTTTGTTTCTTTTCTCGAATTATCCTCTTCCTGCTCTTCTTTTCATTAACATCTCTTGTTTTGTGATTCCCCACCCATATCATTCCCTCTCTCATCTATCCTTGGTTTATCTCCTCTTGTCTTCTATATCACATCTCTGCTGATCATCTCTCTGATATCCTTCCATTCTCTCCCCTCCCCTGCTCATCTACGTTCACGCTATTCCTACCCCATCTTCCACCACTCCCTCCCCCTTGCGTCCCCTTCTGTGATGGTAATCGTACATTTTGCATGAATTATGATGTACGCATACTCTTTCACGTACGTCAGGAAAGGACTCTGCCCGTGAGCAGGTTGAGTTGTTGCTGCGTACCGTCCACATCCTTGAGTCCAGACACGTTAGTGAGCTCTCTAAGTTGGGAGAGCAGCACAAGAGACAGCTCCACGACCTCGAGATCAAGCACGGACACGCTCTCCACGCTCTCTCCGAGAAGCACCTGGAGGCGTTGATTTCCCTTAGCGAGAGGGTGGAGGAACTGAAGAAGAAGATCGAGCTCTACAAGGAGCAGGAGGGAAGGATGCGTTTCATCCAGCAGGTATCTGTGCAGCTGGTCGACATTGCTCGTAAGTCTGAGCAGGGAATCCCCATCTTCTCCGAGTGGTCTGTGCTTCTGTCTGCCTCTGCCAACGACCCTACTCTCTCAGCTGCTGTCAACGCTGTGCCTCTGAAGCTTGTGCACGAGGGAGTGGCCCCCACCGAACACATTCAGAGAACTTTCTACAAGAACGAGAGGTTGTACAGGTCTGCGATCCTGACCCCCTCCCTTCACAATCGGAGCATCCATCATGGGGTACATCTCTTCTCTCTTCACCTTCTCCTCCAACAACAACGTTGAGCCCTTCGATATCCCTGAGCTCGTGCCCAACAAGTACGAGAGGGTGAAGCTGGTGGACGGAGTGGAACAGAAGTTCACCGAGGTCTTGGAAGAGAAGCCTACTCCCGCCCAGCTGTACTCTCTCCACGTCGTCTCCGACCTCAACTGCCTCTCTCGCGCTGGATACTTCCTCAAGTACGGTCGTGTGGAGGAAGCAACTGCGGAGCTTGAGAAGATTCACTCCCCTCTTGCCAGGCAAGAGCTCAGACCCCTTGTCCAAGAGTGCTCGGACAGAATCACTCTCTCCCAGACCTTGGACCTCATTGCTGCTCATACATCCACCTACAACACCGAGTTCCTCGCTGTCCAGTAATCTCATAGATCGCTCTCTCCCACTACATCTCTTCCTTTCCCTTGTGTCCTTTTCCTCTGAACACTCCTCCTCTGTCCCCACCCTCTTCCACCCTACTTCTAAATAGTTAGCTAGTTATAGTTGTTCCCTTGTTATGTTTGCTTCATCTCTTCCTCTCTGCTTTTCCTTTCTTCGGTTGTTTGACTGTGTGTAGCCGTAGCCTCTTTTTTGCGAGCTAGGCCTGCCATCAATCTTACGCTACACATACATGTACTATGCACAATGCGCGTGCTGCGTAGACTATTTCTTTTTTTGTTGCATTTTATTTTTTATTTTCTTTGGGAACCGAGAAACGAGTATACAGAGAGTACAAAGTATCTCGCTCTTGGACTCTACTCCCGAGCCAAACAATATTATTAGTATTCTTATTATAGTTTAGAACTGAATTAAAATAATATTCACGTTTTTTTTTTTGGTATAAATATTTATGTGCTATCAGCACTGTACTTTTTATCCATTTTATTCATATTTCCGAAAGATGTATAGCAACGTGCGTGCACGGTGATTATAAACGTATTTGGATGCTAGAGAGTTGTGGAATATCAGTGTATGTGTTCTTGTGGAATGGATTACATGATTGGAATAAAACGTGATGAGTAGGGAGTCGCATCGCAGGGTGTGATATCTTACGTGCACGAACTATGACGACTGAGTTCGAGCCATGAGGGGGTTGAGTGTATTGAATGTGAACTAGTTTACTGATTATTGGATTATTGTAACACATTTTTCTCCAAAAATCTGACAAAGAGCAGGCTTATGCGCCAAAGTGTGCTTACATATATGCACGAATCATTGAGGCAGTGGCTGTTCCAAGTGGAAAAAGAGAAGAAGAAAAAGAAGAAAAATGAGCTGGTATACTACATGACTATGATCATACGCGTCTCATTCATTGCGTGAAAAGCATGCCTATTATACACAACATCGGATCTCCGGATACCTCATGAGCGCAAGACATAACATAACGCGGGTTGTAAAGGATGGGTAGCTGAGAAGGAGGGGTAAAACAAATAGAAGAGTGAAGGTGGAGGGAAAGAGCTAAGTCACTTAAAACTTAGGATCAAACTTAATGTCAGGGGTGATGGTAGACAACTCGCGGGTCAGGATCTCGAAGAGAAGTAGTAGATCTTTCGAAGAATCCTCACGAGCAGATACCCAGTGTCCCACCTTTCCGTCGTCACTGGCGATGAATCCCTCTCCTACGAGCTCCTTGATTCTCTCCTCTGCTTGCTCTGAACGAACTGGAGTATACAAAAACTTCTGAGGGCCGCTCACAGGAGAAGAGAGCCACACCTGTTTCGTGTAGTTATGCTTGTTCAAGAGCCAAGTTCCTTTCTTCGGGTACGCGATAGTCAATGCATCATTCTGAATAGCAAGGAAAGAAAAATAATGGGCATGCGTCACAGGAACATTAGTCCGTATTCGTGGCAAAGAATCTTTTCTTCGAATCAGTCTATGCGAAGAGCAATGCATAACCGAAAATGTGTCATACTTTGTTGTAATAGCATTTGAACGATATATGTACGATTTCATACCTCATAGTTCACGTCAACATCTTGGTCCTCAATATCATCCTGCTCCAGACGTTCCTGTATTTCGAAGCAAGGTTTAGTGTTAGATCAGTAGAATAAAACAATATCAGACCGGATGTACAGAAAATTCATTTTGCATTGAGCTTAAAACCTTACCAGCAAAGAGTTGAACAATTCCTTCGCTTGGGTTTGGTAAACCTCGTTGGGAATCTCTCCGATGTGGACTCCAGCGTTCTCAATAAAACGCTTTAAAACTAGAGGATTGGATTGCTTAAAAATAGCATTGGACTTAAAGCAGACAGAAGCTGACTTGGAGACTTTAGGAACAGTACGACAAACAGTGAACATATTCGGTGCTTACGATTAAATATTCAATAATCTTGTGTTCTCTTTGGGGTAAAAATCTTGAACCTCCAATCAATCATTTTTCATATGGAAATCGTGGGTAACCCTTGCTTTATCAACAATATATTGAAGAGCTAGCATATGACTGTGTTGGTTTATTTGTACACATTTAACTAAGAGATAAATTAAAGAAGAAGTGATGATATGCGAGCTCAATTTTTATTTTTATTCGAGTAAAAAATGGGTTTGTTTTCAAAATGAAAAAATCTATTTTACTTGAATCTGTTTCTCACGACTGAAAGAAACGACCTAGTGTTGTATATTGATTGAATGCCGTTGTATATAGAAAACAATCTGAATAAGGAAATATTTTAAAGCGTGTATGCTATTCGGAAACATATTAGGGTTTGGAAATTTTCTGTTAAAACTACTTCTTTGTCTGCAATTAAGCATGTCTTCGATTCAAGATGCCCTCTTTTCTAACCTCACATTCTCCATATTTTCGCAATATCAAACTCTTGTTCGATACTATTTTACTATGTAGCTGCTTGTCGTTGGTATAACACGTTTACTCTTTCAGGGGATAATAGTGTACAATAGAATAGCAACGAAAAGCAATGTCAACAAACGAAGATTATCCGTTGGCAAGTGAGGAGTTGGCTTCTCCCAGTGTATCCCACCCCTTCCCCCAAATTAGAACCGCGCAGGGATACAGTGAGGATGGAGGTCCTAGTACGTATAATGGAGGTTCGCTGGCCTCCTCTCTAAAGATGGCTCTTCAGAACGCAGTGGATGGAGACTCGGAGAAGCAGAGGAAGAGGAAAGACTTGATGAGGAAAGTCTCATCGTCTACTATCATTCAGTCTCTTGAGCAGGGAGCCCAACACGCGAGACACGCATCTATTCCTGAGTACTACAACGGAATGGATCAGACGGTAGATGCAAAGAGACAGAAGGAGAAAGGAGGGGAGGGAAAAAGAGCCAGAAACAGTCGACGAGAAGGTTGTTGGTTGCGAAGAGAGTAAACGCGGAAACAGGGGTGTTCATGGACTCCACCAAGACTAGGATGGTGCTCGACCCCTGGAGCTCTATCGTGGTTACTCCTGAATCAGTTTTGACAGCGGACTCGGAGGGAAGGGCGGGGGAGGTACCGCTGGGAAAACTTCCTCCTTCTGTAGACAGTATGCTCAACCGCCAGCAATACGCCCAGGTCCAGGAAAAGGTCGAGGGGGTCTCTCCCCTCCCCACCCCTGCGAGTCCAGAGGGCAAGGGTGCTGCTGCGCACGGTAGAAAGAGCAAGGGGAAGCAAGTGGCGTTTGATGAGGAGAAGGGGAGAGAGAGAGAGAAGGATGGGGAGTCAGTGGGGAAGACAGTATCGTGGAACATCACTGGGTCTGGAGTTGGCATAGGAGGAGTGGGGTTGGGCGCAGGAGTAGGTTTCGTGTCGGAGGGGGAGTAAGCAGAGCAGCGCCTGCCTCCTCTTCAGTTTCTTCGTCATCTTCCTCTTCTCTGTTGTACTCCTCCTCGCGGACCCTTCCCCTTGGTGTGGGGGTGTTGGAGAAGGAGGCAGTAGAGAAGGAAGGCAGAGAGCGTCGTGCAATGTCTCTGTGGGAGCGTAGGCAAAAGGAGTGGGCATCTGCGGTGAAGAAGCTCAGTTCTGACCTGTCGAAGCCCTCTTCTTCCCTGCTCATCTCTGGGTCTGAGGGTGGAGAGAGAAAGCAGAGCTCAAGGACTTGTCTCAGTTTGTCACCAGCACCTCCAGGACAAAGGGGAAGACGTATGGAAGCAAAGCCTCCGTGTAGACTCGTCCCATCCCTCTTCGTCTGCTCCCTCCCTCACCTCCTCCGCTGCTGTTTTCTTCCTTCCCCCCGGAACCTCTCCTTCCACCTCTTTCGCACCCTCCTTTTCTCCTCTCTTCCCCTCTTCCAAATCGATCCCTCTCCACCTCACAGTCATTCGCAATGTGTCTCCCTTTGCATCTGTCCTCTCTGACTCTGACTCTTCCTCCTTCCCCTCCTTCTCAGCCCCCCTCCCCTCCTCCTCGCAATCCCGCTCGGCACAGAGAAGGGAGAAGGCGGCATCGTACCTACGCAACCAAGCGAAGGTACTAGCTCCTTCTCTACTGTCAATGAATCTGGAAGTGAAGGCGGAGGAGACGGTAGTGGTGGGGCACTCCCTCTCCGACTACCTTGCCCTCCCCTCCCAGGTAGAGCCCGCCGCTATCCCCTCTGCTCTAGCAGAACTCACTAGAAAGAGAATGGCTAGTAGTGTGTGGAGGGGGAAGCAAAAGGAAGCAGAGGAACAGGGCGAGAAGGAGAAGGGGGAGAAGGACGGAGAAAAAGACAGAGATGGAAAGAGGAGTGAGGGAAAGAGGAGGCAGAGGGTCCGCGGGGACCAGGGAGAAGGAGGCAGAGAGAGAGCGGAGGGAAAGAGAGACGTTCCCTTCGTATGCTGACTTAGCATCAACGGGACTTGTTGTCACGGAAAGAAACCCTTCTATCTCCTTCCTCTCCTCCTCCTTCCTCCCCTACTCTCCCCCTCCCTCCTCACCTCCTCCTCTTCCCCCCCATATGCATCATCCTCGGCCTCCTCCTCCTCCCTCCTCTCAGCCCCTCTTTCTCTCACAGGCCCTTGTCTTGAATTCTCAAATAGTGTGGTACAGCTGAAAGGAGACACAAATATCTTGACTGGGGCGATCACAGTGAGAAACGTTGGAACCACCTCCGTCTCCTTCTCCTTCTCTCCCGCATCGAACTCCTCGTCGCTCCCCTCCACTGCCTCGGCCTCCCCCGTCTCCTTCTCCTACTCTCTCCCTACCTCCTCCTGCACTTCCTCCTCCTCATTCGTCTCTTTCCTCCACTCCTCCCCCTCCTCGCAGACTGTTTGGTCGTCCGCCCCCTCTGCTACCCTTTCTCCCTCTGAGTCCATCGTCGTCTCCTTTTCCTCCTCCGCAACCATCTCATTCTCAGTCCTCTCCCTCCGCTGCGTCACCTCGCCTCTCCTCTCCACTGCCCTCTTCCCCGATAGAGTCTACTCCACGAAGCTCCCTCTTCCACCTCCCTCCTACTTTTCTAACCTTCCCTCTCGTCTCTCGTCTCTCCGTCCGAAGTCTGTGGGGACCAGAAAAGTAAGAGGAAACAGGAGGAAGAATAAGGAACAAGGTAGAGAGAGGGAGAGGGAGCAAGAGGCTTGGGAAAGGGGAAGGGAGAGAGAAGAGGGTGGTGGGTATAGGGATGAAGAAGAGGACGATGAGGAGGACTATGGGGATCGGTATGTGAGAGAAGAAAAGGACGATGAAGAGGAGGAAGAGGAACCAAGCGGAAGGGTGGGTGGAGAGAGGGAGGTGGAGAATTTGAGGGGAGAAGAGGGAGTGGAGGAGGAAGGAGAGGAAGGTGGAGATGGAGAACTAGAGGGCGAAGGAAGGGAGGGAAGAGCAGACGAGGAGGAAGGAGGGAAGATGAGGGAGAGGATGGAGGCTCAGATGAACGCTTTGAGGAGAGGAAGTGTGAGAAAACAGAAGGAGGGGGGACAAAAACCAAATCGGAGATGATGACTCTATCTCGTCCTCTTCCTCCTCTTCCTCCTCTTCCTCCTCGTCTCTTCCTGCGTATGATTCCACATTCTCTGAGTTGAAATTCGAAGATAACTACGATGAGTATCCAAGAAACAGATGGGGCGGGAGGCGAGTGGCAGGGCCAGGGGAGATTATGAAGAGTCTTCTTCTGCTCTTTCATACATCCCTTCCCCATCATCCACGTCATCTGCCTCCCCCTCTCTCCTCTAACAACCTCCTTAAATTCTCTCCTTCTTCTGCACCCTCTACCTCTCTTGTTTCGTCGTCCCTCTCCTCCTCTGCCTCTCCTTCTACCCTCTGCCCCACTTGTACCTTCTCCTCTAACCCCCACTCTACCCCCTCTTCCTCTTCTTCTTCCTCAGCATCCTCTTCCTCATCACTCCTCTCCTCAGTTACCTGTTCCTCTTGCGGTAGCTTTCTCCTGTCCACTCCCTCCCTCGACACGGTATCTTTCTCCGTCTTGACCTCCTCCTCGATCCGTTTCCTTGCCTCTGACCTCATCAAGAAGATCTCCCTTGGAGTCTCGATCCCTCCCGTAGCGGAGGACATGGTGCGCCTCGTGTTCTACAGGAAAAACAAAGCGAAGGGGCTGCACTACTACGAGCACTCAATGAAGCAGCTGTGCGAGTTGTGGGATGCAGCAGAGAGGCTTCACCCTAATACGAGCAGAGGGGCAGTGTGGGGACTGGATGTCGATGACCTGGAAACACTGATCCGCACCATCCCCCTCCGCTACGCCAAGTTCAGGGTCCCTCTCCTTCGTCGCCTCTTCGGCATCGTCCATGAGATCTCCGTCCGCCCCGAACCCACCCCCTCCCTCACCCGCATTCTGAAGAAGCTCTTGCTGAATGTAGTTTCGCAGGTCCCGAGGGTGTCCGCCATGATGAGAGCGGAGTTGAAGTTGTCTCCTGAAACACCGGCAAAGCTAGCCGCGAGGAAGAAAAAGGAGGAGGAGGATGCGGCAGCTGCAGAGGCCAAGGCCAAGAAGGGAGTGAGGGGAAGGCAGACGCAGCCCTCTGCTCCCTCCCTTTCCTCATCTGCATCGTCCGCTGCCCTCTCTTCCGCTCCTACTCCTTCGCTGTCGTCCTCCGTTTCTTCCTCCAACCTGGGAGACGGGGCGGTGTCTGCGGCGGAGGAGGAACGGGAGATGCATGAGAGGGCTAGCAGGAGAGAAGCAGAGCTGGTGTTGGAAGAGAAAGAGTCACAGTATGAGTCTGCGTGTTTCTCGATTATTCGTCGCAACCTGCTCCATGCGCTGTCTACATTCGATGTGATCGCTGGAGGAGGGTACAAAGCTCCTGTGAGCGTAGAAAGAGTGTTGTTCTCTAAGAGCATCGAGGAGGAGGAAGCAGATGTGCAGAGGAAGAAGCAGACGAAGATCGCTACCTTCGGAGGTGGAATACCCCACTTCTACTCGGCAGAAGTATTCTCCTGGATCGAGAGGGAGACCGCGAAGGCAGGGGCCAAGGCGAGGAAACCGAACGTGAGCAGGCAGAAGCAGAAGGAGGCAGAGGTGGAGAAGGAGAGGTACTCTTGTATCGAAAGGGCCATCCCTATTTTGAATGTCTCCCCCTCCTTTGTCCTTAGTTCCCCCTCGGCCTTTGTCATGTTTTCTGCTGATAAGACTGCTTATGTGGTCAACGGAAAGCAGCAGTCGGTAGTTGATTCAAAGAAAAAGACGAAGCACGCAGGGGGGTCTGACTCGTCCTCTTCCGCTTCTTCCGCGTCCTCTGCCTCTGCCTCTGCTTCACAGACCGCCCCCCACTCCTCTCCCCGCACACCCTCTCCTTCTTCGAAGAGATCCAACACAGTGAGCAGAAATATGACTAGTTCTTCTTCCTCTTCCTCTACTGTGCTGCCGTCATCCTTCTCCTCTCCCCCGATCCTCTTGCTCCCCAGGTCTCCTCTTTCAACCCCACGCTCATCCTCACCTCGAAACCAACTCCTCCAGCTGTTTCAGCTGCGCTTGCCTTTAACGAGAGCATCTCCTTCTCCTTCCCCCTCCCTCTTCCGTCTTCCCCCCGCCCTCCGCCTCGACCTCTTCCTCCTCCCCCCACAAATTATTGTACCTTCCGCCCCCTCCCTTCCTCCGCTCGCTCTGCTCTCTTCTCTTTGGCAAACATATGAACACTCTCTGTTTGTCTCTTCTTCCCTCGAGGGTCTCCTCGTCGACTCCGCTGCCCTGACTCCATCCTCCCTCCTCGTTCTCGGACCGTCTAAAATCATTCTCTCTGTCGATACGACTGGTCCCCTCTTCCCCTCCGCACTTCCCCTTCATCCTCTTCCTCTTCTTCGAACTCTTCTTCGAACTCGAACTCTGACGTATCGAAAATGATCACGCACAGAGACACTGAGGGGTCCTCCTCCTCCTCCTCCAACGCACTGCCTCTCCTCTCGTATCAACCTCCAGACATGGACGCTTCATTTTCCACCTCCTCCTCCTCCTCGTCCTCCTCCGCTCCCTCTCCCTCTCCTGCGACTGTTGCACCCTCTTCTTCTCCCTCAACGGTCCCCTCCTCCTACGATTCCTGGGTCTTCCCCCTTCCTTCCCTCTCTTCCATCCGCTCTCTCTTCCCTATCAAGCTTTCTGGACCCTTCCTCTGGGCAGTACGCTGTCTTCGCTATCAGCACCACCCACTCTCTCTTTGTCTGGGGAAACGCTGCCTCTCCCAAGTGCAACGTTCTTGGATTTCCTGATAAGCTCCCTCGATCCTCTCCCTGCCTCCACTCCTCTTTTTCATCGAACGGTCTCGGAGTCCTCTCTGTGTCTGTGGGACCTCAGCATGTGCTCGCGAGGGTCTGTCCTTTCTCTCTTATCTCGCAATCATCTTCTCCGTCCTCCACTCCTCCCATCGTCTTCCCCTCCTCTGCTTCTCCTTCTCCCGTGCCCCTGTCCTCGTCTTCTTCCTCTGCACCTTCCTCTGCCTCCTCCTCTGCTTCTCCTTCCTCTGACTCAGACTCAGACAAAGCGGTGAAGGTTCTTTCTTCTCCTAGCTTTGTAGGAGTGTATGCATGGGGGGCGAACGAGAGTGGAATGCTGGGAGTGGGAGACAGGAAGCAGAGGCCTCTTCCCACCCTTGTGTCCTCCCTCTCTCCTTCCTCCCCGCTTCTCCCCGCAGAGCTTTTTTCGCTGAGGAAGCGTCGCATTCTGTCAAGCAGAGTGGGAAGACGAAGAAACATGTGCCCTCCGAGTCTTCCAACGGCGACCACTCTCTCGTCCCCTTTGCTCCCTCTCCCAAGCTCACTGGAAGGGTCTCGCAGGCGTCCACTCTTCCCCCTTCTTCCTCCGCATCATCTTCTTCCTCCTCCACCCCTACCCCCTCCTTCTCCACGGTGTCTCCCTCCGGTACGTTTTCGAACGGAAAGGCAGTTGACACAGTGGTGTGGGTAGGGGCGGGTGCTGCCTCTAGCGTAGCGTTGACTGCGTCTGGGTGTGTGTATGTGTGGGGAGAGGGTAAAGGAGCTGCGATGGCCGTCGATGGGAAGGACTCAGAGACTCCTAAGAGGGTTGATTCCCTTGTTAAGGCAGCTGAAGGAGCAGAGGCTGACGAAAAGAAAAAGAAGGAACTGGCTTCCGCTGGCACTTCTTCCTCTTCCGCTGGCACTTCCTCTGCATCGTCTTCTTCTGCGTCCTCTTCAGGATCTTCCTCCTCTGCCTCGTCATCCACGTCATCATCTTCTTTATCCGATGACTTGGCAGTGGAAGTTCCATTCGTGAAGATAAGGAGAGTGGCTATTGGAAGTAGACATGTGCTGGCGGTGGACGAAGAAGGAGCTCTGTACGTGTGGGGTGCCAACAATCAAGGACAACTCGGACTGGGAACCAATGAGGAAGCAATTGGAGTCGTTGCACACCCTGCATTCGCACAGGTGTCGAAGATCAAGGCCTCATCTCACTATGTCCCTTCTTCCTCCGATCTCTTCGTCTCGGACGTTTCCGCCGGAGGACCCTTTTCTACGTCCACATCCACGTGCCATCCGTATAAGAACGTGGGTGGAATCATATGTTGTGTAAATACTTTATTCTGATGTAACCCTCTTATCTCCTTCCCTAGGTGATTCTGTGTCATGTGTCTGTTTTGCTCTCTCGTCCCCTACTCTCCATCCTCTTTTTTCTGATTTGACGCTTCTTTCTTTTTCGTGTCGATCTTCTTTTCTTTATTTTGTAGCGCTTAGATCTATGTTTGGTGTGCACGTCCACTGTTGTTGTTGTTATCTTTTTGGCGTGTAGGAAACTTTTTGTTTCTCATTCTTTGTATTCGTAGTCTTATTTGAATTATTCAAATCTCAAATATGTTCGTTCTACTCTTGTTTGTCTTTTGATTTCTGACGCGAATCTGCAAGCATTCGATCAAATAAAACCCTTATTTTTGCATCATATGTGAAACGGAAATGCCTGAGGCTGTGTACGAGTATACTAGGAAACATTGTAATAAACTTCTAGATAATAGTTCTTTCATTTATTTGTTCAGTTTCGAAGTTCCGTGTCTCCTTGATCCCTTTTGACGAATTTCCAATATTTACAAATGTAAGGAAAATCTTTGTTTGATAATTAACTGTAGGCAAATATCAGTTAACTAAATACAATGATCAGTAATACAATTGGTAGAGGTAGAATTGGCTATCCACACGGTTATTCTTGTTTTCGGAACTGGTCATTCATTTTTCCGTTACTTCGCTAGTCATTCGCTCACTCAGAACGCTCTAATTCATTGTAAATAACTAACTACGTGTCTATGGTGTGATATAAAATTGTTCGTACACATGTAAATATGTTTATGTTTGTTGCTTATGTATGCTTGTTTCATAACCAATGTCTAACTTTGAGTATAATTTATGTCAAATTCAAATAGATTTCTAAGTTTCTCGCTCTGTAGGTTGAAGAAGGGTGCATAGGTGGCGCATATGCATGCATAATGTTTCAGAACTTATATTATTTATCAAACATTGAGTGGAACTATATTCTACTATGTATCCTCGTGATTTCATTCCTTTATAGGTGGGTTTCTGTTTTCTTGGGGTGGTATTATCCGTATTGCATTTCGTCTGGATGCAATGACTTTAAGAATTTAACTCGAATATCCCAAATGCGCATCATGATATGAACAGACGATCCGTTATACGTTATATTCAAGATCGGATATGTAGATTCAGATATGGAAAGTCGAAGGAGGAGTACGAAGCAGAGCTGGAAGCACAGGAAGTGCTGATAAAACAAGCGTCTGAGCCCTTGTTGGTAGAGTGTAGAGGAAAGGGAATGCAAAACAAGGATACCGTTGGGTTATTGAGAGCCTTAAACAGGATGCGGATGGAGACTATGCGCATGAGTTTTATGGGCCTTTTGAGAGCAAAGAAGGAAGAATTGAAGGAAACGGGGGTGAAAGAGGTGGAGAAGAAGAGAAGGAGAGGGAGAGAATGCTGTGATTGGCAAGGAGAAGGAAAGGAAGGCTGTGAGTGAACTAGTAGAAAGTGGAGGGGTGGGTTGTAGTGAGCCAGCAAAGAGGGGTGAAGGAGGAGGACTCTGGGAGGGAGAAGCACAGCACGATGGATGTGCCAGCGAGAATGGAGAAGAGGAAGGAAAGGGGGAGGAGAAAAGATGGGGTTAGAGAAGAGGAAGGAAGGGATGACGTTAGCATAAGTGATGAAGCTCATGTAGAAGAAGGAGGAAGCTGTGGCGGAGGGAGGAGAGGAAGAGGAGGGCAGACAGAAGGGTGTGGAGGATCATGAATAATTGATGTAGAGACGGAGGGAAGCGGGGGATGTAAGAAGGTTGGAAGAGGGATAGAATAGCAGTGGAGAGAAGAGGAGGTGGGCCTAGGAAGATGGAGTGAAGGAGAGAGTTGAGTGTGTTAGCGCAGTGCATATTCGTAGATGCCTTTTGTTGTCCATGCCATTTGACCGACCGCAGTCTTTGTGGGCTACTTTGTGCTAAGCATGTATGTCTCTGTGAGTGATCGTCCGGACAAGCCTTCAATCAAGGATATACTCTGTTAATTTTTGATGCATTTACATTTTGTATATATGGAGATAGAGTATCTGCGCTCCTCCTTCCTTTCTTCTTCCTTTCCCTTCATTTCATTTCTGTTCGTTTCCATTAGTTTCCTTTCCTTTCCTTTCCTTTGTCCTTGCCTTCCATTTATGTTATTTGTATGGCTATTTTTGTTTATCTTCGTTCGTGTGTCTGTCGCTTTGCGTGTTTCAATCTGTAAATATCGTGTTACATGTGTGTGTGCAGACCACTAATGCACTTACATACATACGCATGCAGTCATATGCTTATGCATGTGCCCTTGTGCTTGTGTGTGGATTGATGTGAGTATTGAGTGTGTGTTCTCGTGTTAAGTATCTAGAGAGTATCCAATACATGTGAGCGCCACCAAACTCGTTGTCTGGGCGTGTGTACTGCGCCTTGTTTTGTTGTTTTGTATTTGTCTTCGCTAGCCGCGACATACTTCGAAGTGTTCAGTAGGAGTGTGTTCGTGTTCGTTCGTTCACTCTTGTTCTCCCTTTCCCTGACTCTTGCTCTTCCCCGTTCTGCTTCGTTCTCTCATTCTTTGCTAATTTATTCACTTGATCTGCGTCCAACAGCGTTTGCTGTTCGTAAAGGAACCTCCTTTCAATGGTGTAATTGTGAAATTGAAATTGAAATTGAACGTTAATCGTTTATTTATGGTACACTATTTATGTCCATTTCATTCACAGACTTGCACAAAAGAAGACAGATCATTCCAACTTTCAACACACAGATATGTGTATATGTTGGTATGCATACACAAGAATACATACTATGTATAGAAACAAAACAGAAAATAAAATACAATAGAACTAAATAGAAACAGTAAAGAACCGCACACACAAGTAGAAGGTCGAAATGGATGAGAATGTCACCACACGTCAGCATGAGTGGCATAATGCATGAGTCCTGGAGAACGGGTACAACTATGCTGTGCAGCGAGTATAGCATTTCACATTAATTTATAACTAGACGAGAGTTAAAAAAGAAACTTAGAAAAATAAAATAAAAAATCGTAGGGTCGCAGATGAAGATACGGCCATAAAACCCAACAATGCAAATAAGTAAGTAGAGGTCTGGAATAAAACACTAGCGATCAACAAAAGAAATACCAAGTGGGCGAAGAAACTTCGGCATCAGAGATTGTTCATATGAATAATGCAAGTGGTTATTTGGGCAACCGAATAAGCAAATGAGAAACGAAATAAATTGGAAGAGAGACTGCATGTTGATAAGACAGGACCAGTAAAAACACAAGCCAAGAAAACGCAATAAACGATAGTAGACCCCCGTGGACTTTGCTATACCACGGACGAGCGAGAGGCGGGAGAAACACAGTGCTGAGTCTAATATCAGGAAATATCAGAAAGTAAAAGAAAGAATGAAAACACAGTGAAACATGCAGTATCAATACAGAAAGATAGGATGTTCAAACAGATTTAAAAGGGGGATAGAACGAAGAAAAGGAAGAGGAGTTAGAAGAGGGGGGGAGGAGGAGGGAGAAGAGAGAAGGAGAAGTGTGAGAAGGAGAGAGACGAAGGGCTTCGGGAAGAGGAACAGAAGGGAACGAATGGAAGACACTCAAAAAATAAAAGTACAGAAAAGGGTATGAAACAAGCAAACAGATACGCAATAAAACAAAGAAAAACGAACACAAATACAAACACAAACACAACCTAAACACAAACGAAGCAATAACAAAAACAAAAAAAAAAAAGAGTAGTGCAAAAACGGATGAAGTAGGCCGAGAAAAAAGTGTGAGGAACAAGAACAAAAAAGAAAAGAAAAGAAAAGAAGAAAAAAGTATGGACACAAAGAACGACGAAAAAAGGCACAAAGAGCACAAGGATGATCATATGTGTATTCGTGTAGGTCTATGTGGTCGGTAGAAAGAAGCACAGGAGGCTGACTGTACTTCCACAAGGAGGAACACTCAAACGGAAGCACTTGTGTGTGCGTGTGTGTGTGTGTGCGTGTACCCGAATACAGCGGATTCTATGCTAATTCAAGTTGTCATTCAAGTTGCCATTCAAGTTGTGGTTAGAATCAGTACTCGTGGCTTTCGAAATGAAATATGTTGAGAAGGAAAATACATGCAAACTAACGTCAAACTCAAAACAAAACAACAATCAAATAAAAACCAAATCAAAAACATCAAACTACCAATATACAACTAAAAACATCGAACAAAAAGTAAAAGTAAAACGAACAATATCAAAAAAACATCGAACGAAAAGTAAAGCTGAGACTAATCATGCACAGAGACAGTAAAGATTAAGAAATTGAATAAACGCAAGAGAGAATAAATAAATACATTAAGCACGCAACGCATGAAATGTGGGTACACATATACACGTAGAGATGGTTATGAGTAAGCGCATATCTTCACCCATACACACACATTCATACGCATACACACATACACGTGCACGTACACATACACATGTAAATCCACACGCACATACGCATTTACATATGCACACATATACACATATATGTGCATATACAATTACAAAAAGATATACTAGAATGAGACATTTAGCAAATGCACGTGTACGTAATATACACGTATCAAGACATTGTCTATCTCTCTTAGTTTTTCAAAACATCTCCACCCATAAAATATATATCATACAAGGTAAATATCTTGCTATGATAAAATATCTACCGCACTCGAGGGGAGGTGTGTTCATTTGCTAGAGGACTGGGAGGAAAGAGGAGGGAGCGGACGAGGGATGTGGGCAGGGGTGGAGGGCAAAGCGAAGGAAGAGGAGGGTGAAGTGGAGGAGATGGGAGAGGTAAGGGAAGCAGAGGGAGGAGACGAAACAACGTTGATTTGCATGTGAGAAAATGCTGAGTCAGGCAAAGAAAGGGAAGAGGAAGAGAAGGAAGAGGGGGAGGTGGAAGTGGGAACAGGGAGAGAAGCGGAGGGAGGCGGAGGAGTGGATGAGAGTGGTGAGGAAAGATGGTGGAGAGAAGAGGGGGAAAAAGAAGAAGGGGACGTGGAAGAGTGAGAAGAGGACGCAGGGGAAGCGGAAGAAGGGAAAGGCCGGACAGCAGGAGGAAGGGGAGAAGAGGAGAGGAGGAAGAGGAAGATGAGGAAGAAGAGGCGTTTGGCGCAGGAGAGGAGGAGGGGAGGAGGAGAAAGAGGATGCGCAGGTGTCGCCGGAACAAGTGCTGGTGATGCTGTTTCTTTTGGACGTAACAAACAGCTCAAACTCTCTTTCTTGCTCTCCCTCGGCCAGTCTCTCTCTCTCTCTCGCCTCTTCTCTCACTCTGTCCCCCCCCTCTCTGCTCCGATCCCCACTCCTACTTCCACTCCCACTCCCGCTCCCACTCCCACTCCCACTCCACCCTCACTCTTCTCATCCTCACCCTCCGATCTCACATACCCACCTACTCCTCCTCCTCCTATGATCGCCAGTCCATCTGCCACCAGATCCCCCCTCTTCGACTCTCCCTTCCCCTCCCTCGCCTTCCCCTCCCTCGCCTTCCCCTCTTTCGCCTGCCCCTCCCCTCCCTCCATCCTCCCGTCGTAAACTTTCTCCCGGTCTCTCTCTGTCCCCCTCGCTCTCCCTCTGTATCTGCCTCTGTATCTCTCCCTCTCTTTCCTCTCCCTCTCCATCTCCCTCTCCCTCTCCCTCTCCCTCCGCCTCAGCCATAGAGTTAAGTCCTATTCTATTCCTGACCATCATCATCGCTTCGGCAGACAGAGTCTGATTTCCATTCGGGTGGAGGTGGGATCTCAAGCCGCCCCCATAACCAACCCCATACCCCAAGTACCCTCCTCCTCCGCTTCCCACACCTCCCACTCCCATCCTCGCTCCAATTCCTCCTTCTCCGTCCCCCTCTCCCTCTCCCTCCCCGCCCCTCTCGCTCGTTCCTCCTCCATCCTCCTAATAGCCCTTATAGACTCAGAGTTCAGTGTGGAAACTCCTCTGTGGAGGTGATGGTTTCTCAACCCAGATCCGGATCCTATCCCCAATCCTCCCAATCCTGTTCCTTTTCTTGCACCCGCTCCTCCTCCAACTCCCCCTCCCCGCCTCCCCGATCTCCCCCACCTCCCACCGTAACACCCTGACCCGAATAGTTGGACGTAACGATAGGTGCGTTTTTTGTAGTTGTTGCTTCCGTTGATGTTGTTGTTGTTGTTGATGTTGTTGGCATTGTTGTTGTTGTTGATGTTGTTGTTGATCAAGTTGCCTTGGACTTGGTTTCTGAGTGGAGAGATGAATGCAGAAGGGGAAGATACTTCAGAGTGTCCCCTAGGTCTTCTAGCGACCCCATCTGGACCCACTCCTCCTCCCACTCCTCCTCCCACCTCCTACTCCTCCCACTCCCTCCCACTCCTACTCCTCCTACGCCTCCTACTCCCACTCCCACTCCTGTTCCTGCTCCCACTTCTGCCCCTTGTGCGTTGGGAGGGAGAGAGGGGGTGAAGGGGGGCCTGGCAGCATTGTTGGCGGTTGCATTCAGTGGGAGAGTGGAGTGTCTCCTAGTCGAAACGGGGGGGAGGAGGAGGGAAATCGAGGAAGAAGCGAACGAGGAGGACGAAGGGGAAGGGGGGAATACAGACGAAGACATGGGAGAAGAGGAGAGAGAAGCGGCGGAGGGGGAGACGGGGTGAGAGAGGATGGAGAAGGAAGACGAAGCAGACCCGAATGAGTAGGAAGAGGAGTTTCCCCTTTGGCCTGGATAGATATTCCCGTCGTAAGTGATCACGGGAGATGATTTGTCCAATATTATGCTCCGACGAGGAGGGAGGGAGGAGGAAGCAACCGAAGAGGAGCCAGAGGAGGAGGAAGAGGAAGATATTGATATTGAGGTAGGGCTGGAAAAGGAAGCGGAAGAAGAGGAAGAAGAAGAGGAGGAAGATATTTGAGGGGGCGGAGAAATTGAGAAAAATGAGGAGGAGGAGAGCGATGAGGAGGAGGGGGGAGGCAGAGGGGACGGCAAGAGAAGAAGGGGGAGAAGTGGGGACTGAGATGGAGGGAAGAGAAGAAGAGGGGGTAGAGGAACCGACAGAATAGGACGATAGACGGTCCTTCTCAATTTGAGTGGTGGAGAGAGATGATTCAGAAGAAGAGAGGAGGAAGAAGAGGGAGAAGAAGAAGAGGAAGAAGAAGAGAGGAAGAAGAAGAGGAAGAAGAAGAGGAAGAAGAGGACGAAGAGTCAGTAGTGGTAAGAGAGAGAGGCGGTTCATGCAAAATCACCAGAGGAAGAGGGTCTCCTTTGGTGGTAACGCCATCTTTGCCTCTCACAGCTACAGAAGAACCGTCTTCTTCCCTCCTATTACCCCAGTACTTAGGCCAACAGCAATGCTGGCACTTGCATCGCTACCCCTCACTGCTTCTTCCCTTTGTCACGTCCTGCTGCTCCCTCCCTTCGAGTCCCCCTCTGTCGCCCTCTTCTCCCTCCTTCACTCCCACTACCACTCGGAGTCTCAATCGCGTTTACGGAGTATGCGGATACTACCTCCTCTCCCTCTTTCTCCCTCTCTCCCTTTGTTTCCGGAGTTCCTTTCGCTCTCGCGTTCCCCAGTCCCTCGCATTCACCTCCTTCTCCCCTCCCTCCCTCTCCTCCTCTCCTCCCTCTCCTCCTACCCCTTTATCTCCTCTCTCTACCGCCGCCCTCACCCTCCCTCTCTCCTTCACCTTCGATTTGCCCTTGCCCCTCAGTTCCATCCCCCTTCCCTCTTCCTCTGCATGTACTCTTTCTCCCCTTTCCCTTCCCCTTCCCCTTCCACTTCCACTTCCTCCACCCCCTCCCCTCCCTTGCTTTTCCACTGTTCCTCCTCCAAATCCTCCTGAATGTGCGTAATTCCTGGCATATGCCTGAGCGTACGTCTCATCTCTTACCGTGCAAGAGTTGAATGATTCCACTGCAGATAAGTTAGATGCGCTCACAAACACCTGGCCAACGCCAAGGGGGGAAGGGCCGTAAGCAGGTGGAGAGATGGCAGCAGAAGTAGTAGGCAAAGCAGAGTAGGAGGAAGAAGCGAAAGCGGAAGCAGAATAAGACGAAGAGGGTTTGTTTTGATGTGTGGAGCAAGGACTCGTCGACGATCTTCCTCAGCGTAGCATTGACGTCTTCTATACACATCTGAGGAGTCAGCAATGGGTCCGCGACTGGAAGGGACTTAAGAGAGGGAAGGGGCTTGGAGAGGTAGTAGTTGTCGTCAGAGGGTGATACGAACGCAAACACTTCTTCCTCCCTCTCCCTCTCCCTCTCCTCCTTCTCCTTCTCTTTTCTGGACTTTTTGTCCGCTTTCTTCGATTTTTTATCCTTTTCTTTGGCCTTGTCCCCGTCCTTTCCCCTCTCTCTCTCCACTGTACTGCCCACTGAGCCCCCGTTGATAACGAGAGAGAGGGGAGATGAATAGGAAAAGTGAGTGCGTCCATCGTGAGAAGTGGAAGTGAGGGCGGGAGAAATCGGAGACATGTGGGAAGAGTGGGGGTGAGAGGAAGAAGTGGAGGAGGAGGGAGTGGAAGTGGACGGAAGGGACGACGAGGGGGATGAGGCCGAAGATGAGGGAGTGTAGGAGGGGGAACGAGGAGGGGTTTTGAAAGGAGAGAGAGAGAAGAGGAAGAGGAAGAGGAAGAGGAAGAAGATGAAGAGGAAGATGAAGAGGAAGAAGTGGATAGTTGGCCGTGGAAGGTGACGACGTGAGGAGTGTGGTGGGAGCGAGGAGGGGTCAATGAAGAGGAAGAAGAGGAAGAGGAAGAGGAAGAGGAAGAAGAGGACGATGAGGATGAAGAGGAAGACGGGGCGGTGGAAAGAGATGTAGAAATAGCGGCATTAGAGCAGTGCAAGGCGAGGGGATTGAAGTATGATGAGGAAGAGGAAGAGGAAGCGGAGGACGAAGATGGCGACGGGGGTGAAGCGGAAGGGGAAGGAGAAGAAGCAGATGCGAGAGGAGTTGCGGAAATAGACTTTGTCATGGGGACAGATGCAGATGGAGATGCAGAAGAAGAGGAAGAGAAAGAAGAAGATGAAGATGATGTATCTGATTCTTTCTTATTTTCTCCTTCATCCCTCTTTCTCTCATCTTTTCCCTCTTCCGAGGCGTTCACTCCCATTGCTCCTACCCCTTCCGCTAGCTTCGACTCAAACCCTTGCTTCCCCTCACTCCCCCATAACTCAGGTTTCTTCTACCCAGCACAGACCCTGAGGGAGTGGGGAGAGACGATCCCGCACTCCCTCTCCTAGAAGACAGACTTCCCGAGCTAGCGTCTCTCGATAGTCCCACAGACAACACACCTGACGTCCTCTCAATCTCCTTCCTCGCCTTCTCGTTGCTAGATACAGCTGCTGCCAGTGCCCCCATCCACTGCCTCTTGTCGTCCTCATTCTGCGCCCTCAGCACATACGTTCTGTTTGTCGTATCGACTTGGAAGCAGTGGGGCTCCTTCGATTTAAAATCCCTTACCAATGAAACAGATGAGATCGGAGTGATCTGTAAAGGCGCATCGAGAATGCACAATCAAAGCGATACATGTATGTGTAGGGTTGTCAGATGTTTGTAGGTATTGTCAGATATTTGTGTGAAAGATGAATGCAGTTATATGCGATCATAAGGGATCAGGTTCATGTGGAAGCATGCAGTGTTGGGGAGGAACATAGTCAAGGATCATGTCGAAATAAAGACGTATGAATGTGGGGTACGCTCGAACGGGACGAAGGAAGGGAGGACAGGAAAGAGAACGATCGAAAGATAGCGAAAGACATGAAGCAGGTGGTGGAGGAATGGAAACAAGGAGGGATAGGGGGGAGGACGGGGGAGGAAGGGGGAGGACGGAGGGGGGAAGGGGGAGGACGGAGGGGGAAGGGGCGAGGAAGGAGGGAATGAAGGTTGAATAAGGGGGGACACTTACTAGAGTAGGCTCAGAGGACTCATGAGAAGTGAAGTAAGCCCAACACCACTCATACGTCGCTGGGTCCTGGTAAAACGTGAACCAGCGTTTGTTCCACGCTGTGAACAACCCATTTCCTTGCTTTAACTTCTTAAGGTATCCAGATATCTATACAGAGAACACATGAACACGAATATAGCATGTTGATATAAAAATAACACGTGAGCGGCACCGCATCATATCAAACACAGAAAAAGTCAGATAAGAATAGAGACATTCAATTAATGGTAGTAAACACATGAACTATCTTGAGAGAAGACATGTTTAAAGCCCGAGATAATAATGGATGCAACAGAAACTAGGACGATCTTGATACTTGTCTTCTTGAGATCGTTCTTTACAACGCAACACTTACAGGTCTGGGCTCTGCTGACATTTAGCAATCAACCAGCTTGCACACAATACTACGAATACGGATTGTCGTTCTCTTCGCACCTACTTAAAGTATTCGTTTAGACTATTCGTAGACTGGTGAAACAAACAGTCTATCTGTTAACCAGTGCAAAGGTAAATTAACAATTAGTTCGCCATATTCCAGTAGTGTTAAATTAAATTGAACATTACAGTATAACAAAAACAAAAAAAGGAATTAAAACAACATTAAACTGTATCTGTGTGGAACGATATCATGTATGGTATGTAGCTAGAAAAATTTTGCAAATAAAAGTTGAGTAATAGTAAACAGTAAAAAGAACAAACAAAAACAAAAACAAAAAATATATATATAAATACGTGCGCAAGTACGCAAAAAACAAATACAAGTATGTAAAGGATGATATGTATTAACAGCGTATCCAAAAAGGCTAAGTATACTCTGGCATTTACAGGATTGTTGAACACCCATGCAAGTAAAAACACGGCCATCTAAAAACAAAAAAAAACAAAAAAAACGACACCTTGGAAAATCGAAAAACCTGAGATTTCGAAGTCTCCAAAAAAGAACAAGGAGTTGAAAAAGAATAATTACTCACTATAATATATAATTATTTTATATTACTATATATTAATTTATGCATAATATGAATACTATACTAACATATATGATTCTTTCATTATAATATATACACAAAAGGAAATATGCGAAACAATTCATTATTTCAAGTCAACTTATCAATTCTTTCGATGCAGTTTCATAATTGGTTTTCATCATTTATCCTTCTGGAATGTATTTTCATTCAATCTCTTATTACGAGTTAGACGACAATTTTGCTCGAAAATGATCATCCTTTTGTTTTATACCAATGTTCGCCATTTATACTAAAGCACGCACTAAATGCGAGCATGACGTGAACAAAACATGTATTCCTTATCAAAAGATAACTCATACGTGAAATAGAGCAGGCATGCTGTTAATTGTTGTTGTACAGTTGAATTTGTAGGACTTCCTTAAACCATTAATCGAGGATATCTGACACTCCTTCCTTTTGTGATATATAAAGTTTCATGAGAAGAATTTGTTTGTCCAGAAGATATTCAAGAAAGATGCGAACACTATTTGAGTCGAATGTGTATAAAAGAAAGCTATGAACTGTTACATATGTCTCTTATGTTGTCATATGTGTTTTCTTTCACATCTGTGCTCAGCAACGAACACATTGTTTGTGAAGAATGTGAAATATGACTGAACATTTTCGGATCTCAATTTGGTTGGTATAACTGTTACTGTTGATAACATTGTTTACTTTGAAATTCAATCGAGCCATTTAGAAATCTATTTCAGCATTGTGATTCATGTCTAGAATAGAGCCCTCGGCTCATACATATAAATATAAACATCTAAACCTAAATATTAATGCGGATAACTGTTTAGATGCCTCTGAATCAATTTTAAGGTAAGAGTGTCCCCGTTTCAATGCCTGCCCTCATATTCTACGACAGTTATGTAGTCAACTATCTGCTCAGAATGTAGTAGTGTGCATGTTTGGGTATGTTTCCTGTAGTTGAGTGCATGTTGATTTCATTTCGTAGTGTGATAACAAGTTTGTTGAATATGTAACTGCACTTGCTTCACTCTCTAATTCCCCAGAGAGGAGAAATCCGTGAGTACATTCTGGGAAGACTTCGCATTCATATTAGTATTGTGGTTGCAAACACACGGATTGATCTGGATAATGTTTAAAGATGCCAAGTTCGATAGTTCGTGGTTGGGGATCGAAGGATGGACGGCATTTGTAAACCTGGACTTGTATGTCTTTTTCGAGTACTTCGGAGTGGGATACTACAACGGGGCAGCGCACACCATTGTCGTCATGATAGCACCCTACATCGCCGCACTAATTTTCGGGATAATATACTGGGTGGAAAAGCGTCAGGTGAGGAAGACAGGGAAGTCGACGTCTGAGTACAAGAAGAAGGTCTTTCTGTGGGCAGTCAAGTTTGTTTCTCTTTGGTTGTACCTCCCCGTGTGTCTCTCATTTTTCCGTTCATTCGCTTGTGGCAGCCACGACGCAGTGGGAGTGATATCGTGGGACATAGCTTGCTGGCACTCGTCTGATCACCAGGGAATGTTAGGAGTAGCATTGTCTCTAGGTCTCATTTTCATCCTCTCCCTTCCCATCTTCATCGAATACCTTGTGCGCACAGTGGCTGTGTCGGAGGCAGACCCTCTGGAGTATGAGCGGTATCTGCTGAATACGGAGACGCAGTACCTGTTGGGGATAGACGAGTTGTATGACCAGTGGTACCTCTACCTCTACTCCGCATACACTCGTCACTTCCAGCGCTTTCCCCTTCTCATCTGCGCATGGGATATAGTTGCCTCGGCCATCATTGTGCTGCTCTCCCCTGAGATGACTGCGGTGTCTTTTCAAGGGTGGAGAGCGGGGATCTTCCTCCTCCTCCTCACCCCCGTCGTGATGATATCATTCATATTTCCAATCTTTCGTTTGCTAGTCTCCAACGTCTTTCTCTCCGGCGCCTTCCTCTCTCTCTTCGTTACCTCTGTAGTGTGCGTGATAGTGTGTGGAGATCCCCGTCCCTTGTCCTCCTCCCCCGTCCCTCTCATATCGTCTCCTGATCGCACCCTCCCTCCTCTTATCATATTTAACGTCCTCTTCCTCGTCGCATTTTTGATTTATCCTATTGTCATTATTCACCGGATATACGCAGAGGCAGAGAGAAGAAGGGTGGCGGAAGAGGAGGGGGATGACGATGAGGAGTTGGTGGAGGGGGAAGTGGATGTGTATGGTCCGGGAATCGAGGTAGACATAGATGGGAGAGTGTTTAGGAAGAAGGATAAGAGGAGGAGGAGAGCGTGTCTGAATGTTATATTTCCCTGTTGTTTTAAGAGGAGAGGAGAAGAAAATAGGGGAAACAGAAAGGCAGAGGGTGGCGTAGGAAGAGGTGGGGACGGGGGTGGAGCAGATGGTCGGGAGGAGGGAGAGGAAGAAGCAGACGTGAGGAGACAAATTGCGATGGAACAGAAGAGAGAGGAGGGCGGAGGGAATGACGTTGAGCTAGGAAATGTCGAAGAGAGGGGAAGGAAGAAGAGGGTTAGAGACCCATCTATGGCTATCCTAGTTAACAGACTTCCAGGAGAGGATGATTCCTCCTTCCCCTTTAAGAGAATTGCCTTCTCTCTCGGTTCCTCCTCCTCCTCCTCCTCGTCCTCCCCTTCATCCTCCCCCTCAGTGTATTTTCTTCCCCTCTCCGCCCCCAAGAAAGAGCGGTTGGACATGGACGTGGGAGTGGGGTCCGTGATTCCGTCTTCTACCTCTTCTCTCGACATCCTAGATATATGTGTCTCTTCTCCTAAGCTACTTTCCACCATCAGCTCAAGCATCTCCATCCTGAGAGAGTCTGTCCTTAATACCCCGGTGTTCTTCCCTCCTTCCAGGTGCTCCAGCTCATTCGCACGCTGGTGTCTGCGGTGGAAGAGTTGGAAGCAGTAGATCTGGACACAAGGGAAGGGAGGAGGGGGGAGGGGTCGTCCACTTCAGCAGAAAAGACCTGGGCCTTGATGCCAAGAAGCTCTCGTTCGTCCTTCGTCGTCGGTTCGTAGCTTCCACCAGGCTGTTGTCGTGCATTCGAACTCTTGCGGACCATCTCCGCTTTGTAGCCCTCCCTCGCTGCTCTGACTACGGAGATCTCGGGGGAGATGAGGAGGAAGCCGGGGTTAGATTGCGGTTGATGAAGAAGTACCTTATGGGGTACGCGACGCAACAGAAGAGGAAGAAAGAGGATCACGTGCTGATGAGGAGGGAAAAGGTGTCTTTTGTTTCTCGCCTTCTTGTCGTTCGCAACATCCTGGGGGATGACTTCGTAAAATCATCGAGTGCTAGAAGAGTGTTCCAGTCTACGCAGTTCCACTCTCTACTTGCTTCTGCCAACGTCACCTCGAGGTCTCAAAATCACCGCAGACAGGTATCTTCCCCTCTTCTCGCCCCTCTCAAATCGGGATCGAACAGTCCTCCTCCTCTAGCCCCCTCCCCCTCTCCCTTCCCTTTGCTTCGTCGTTCGGCGCTGACCCCCTCCTATCGTATAATCTTCAACCTCCCTACGATGCCTACTCTGCGTACCCATCATCCAATATTGCGTCATCTTCCTCTTCTCCTTCCCCTCACCCTACTCCACCTCCTTCGTCCCCCTCCCTCTCATGCAGCCCTCCTCTCTCTCGCTTCCCGGCTCCACCCTCTCTGCCCCCTCTTCGTCGACTCCATCTCCCGCACCTTCCTCTGCTTCCACACCCAACCCCTCGATGTCTCTTCCACCTCTCCACTCCGTCCCACAGTACTCCCTCGGGGCCAATGAGATGTATGAAATTATCGAGGGAGAGGAGGAGGGGCATGGAATGAAATCTCCAGAGGCAATCCAAGAAGAAGAGGAGGAAGATGGAGAGGAGGGAGATGGAGAGGAGGAAGAGGAAGAGAAAGATGAAGGAGGGGAACGGGGAGCAAACGAAAGATACAATGGAGAGAGTGAAGATGATCTTAGGGAAGTTAAGGAAGGGGGGAGAGGGAGAAGAAGGGGGAGAGGGGGAGAAGAGGGAGAACTGAGTATGATGTATGGTCATGACGATAGCGGGTATTTCCAAAATATCTCCCATATCTCTCCCTTTCCCCCCAGTCTTCTCTTCCCTCGTCCTCTCCTCCCCTCCCAACCTCTCCTCACCCCTCCTCCTCCCCTTCTTCTCCTGTCCTACCTTCATCTTTCCCTATTTCTCCTACTCTCCCTTCCTCTGATGTCTCGCTTCCCCTTCCCTTGCCCCTCGCCCTCTCTCCTGCGGAATCAATTGTGGAGGAAAGGGGGTCCAGCCGATTATCTCCCTCATCCCTCCCTCTTCTCCCGCCAACGATGTTGAAGCGAACCAGAATGCAAGTGTGGCAGACGAGGAAGAAGAGGATGATGATGAAGGTGAGGAAGATGAAGAAGATGAGGACGAGGATGAGGATGAGGGCGATGGGACGGAAGGAAAGGGAGGAGAGAAGAAAGAAAGCGGCGAGAGAGAAGGGAATAGGGAGGAGAAGGAGAAGGAAAAGGAAAAGGAAAAGGAGAAGGAGAAGGAGAAGGAGAAGAGTGGTCTGACTCCTCTTCGGCTGAAGGGGATCATCGATGCGATCGATGACACTTCAAGCAGTAGTTCGAGGGGAATCCCTTCTAGTCCCATCGGGGCGAAGGGGAGCGCGAGGGGAGGAGAAGAAGGAGGGGGGTCAAGTGAGGGGGGAACGGAATGGGAACGAGGGTGAGAACCCAAAGGAAAGCGAAGGAAGGGTAGAGGGGGAGGGAGACAGAGATGAGGGAGGAATTGCTGGCAAATATCAGTGGGATAGACAAGGTAGATGGAGAGGAAGGGGAGGACGATGAAGATGATGGTAACGATGATGATTTACAGACCTTAAGGAACATTGGGAAAGAATCGAAAGATCAGGGAGTGGAGCAGAAGGAAAAAGAAGATAATAGTGAGGAGGAAGAGGAGGATGAGGATGAGGATGAAGACGAAGACGAGGACGAAGACGAAGATGAGGAGGGGGACGATGAGAAATGAAGAGAGGAGAAGAGGAAGAAAGAGGGGGAAAGGAAAGAGAGGGAAAGATAGATGAGGGGGCATGAAGAGGGATGAAGAGGATGTTCGCGTGGGCGAAATGCAATTGCCTAGTGCAGTTGTGTTGTGTTGTATGAGCAGCAGTGTGCGTGTGGGTGCACGAGTGTGAGTGCATATTTGTCTGTGCGTTCTATTTATGTTGTTGTTTATGTATTCAATATGAATATGCCTCCCATTTTGTTTATTCCTTTCCGTTTTATTTGTTGTGTATTTCACAAAGTTTTTTTTTCTTTCTGCCTTGTTTTTGATGGTTTTACGTGAGTTCATCTAGTTTGCATATGAGTACATCTTAATATGCATATGCATAAAGGTGTGTGTCTGTGTGTGTTTACTGTATGTGCTGTATGTCTGTTTTATTTGTGTATACATGTCTGTGCGTTGAATGGATGTCGAATGCAGATGTCTTCTACCTTCGTCCATCTCTCTGTATTTCCATAGGTTGTTTTTATCAGAGTGGCGTAATAATCGCCCCTTGGTTCCCCCCTGGTGTTTCCTAGGTGTCGGGGTGAGCCAGCTGTTCTATATGGGAGAGACTGTATGCGAACGGCGCATGCAATCGACTGACCGTTAGTCGTTTGTATGTCCATCGAACTCAGCACCACACCTCTGTCTTTTTATCTATTTTCCCACTGTCTCTATTCTATCATTTGTCCTCCTTGGTTTCCCTGTCTGTTTTCCTCATTCTTTTATTTTTGCACCGTGCTTACTCCGGTTTAGAACGGTGTTATCTCTGTGTGAGGTTGATATATAAATAAATAGAAGTCAAGTAAGCTTGTGAGTGTTGTGATAAGAAAGTGTGTATTCACCAGAGATGCCTCATATCATGAACAAAAGACAAGGGCTGCTGATGGCGAACATCGGTGAAGGCCTGCCGAGAAAAAGGAAGTCGTATGAACAGTAAGAAACGGCAAAGAGGGCTAGCATAAACAATCCTATAGCAAAGTTACGAGTGTGAATTTTATGATTATCACATCGACATGCATCTGTACTATGTTAGTTGCCGTAACAATAGTTTATGCCTCTACATAAATGTTTATTTTTAATTTATCCAACAAGGTCCTATAGTGTAGCGGTTAGCACTGAAGGCTCTGACTCTTCAAACCTGAGTTCGAATCTCGGTAGGACCTCTTGTTACCTCATCCCAATTAGTCTAGTGGCTAGGATAGTGCACTCTCACTGCACAGACACGGGTTCAATTCCCGTATTGGGAATTTCTCTTTTTTTTCAAAAAAAGAGGCGCAGTGTCCTATTCTACAAATCTCGTTGTAGAGGTAATGAACATGAAAATGCCTGCATGGCAGAGAAAGAACATTCTTCGTACTGACGAATAAGGCAATTAGATAAGAAACAACTGGCATACTCCCCTGACTACTATTCACTGAAACTATAGGCACGTGCCAAATAAAGTATGTGTCGGTCTGAGAAGGTTATGCACGTTGTATGTACACAGAAGGGAAAAGGGTTGCCGGTGATAAATGCAAATGTTGAGGATGCTTTTATTGAACATGGCAATAAATTCTAAGGGGAATCAGCGCCGAGGGTAGCGAAGGCATGCACACGAATAGACGGAGTCGATGGAACGCTTCGAAGAAAACGAACAGTCAAGAGTTGTGATCGGGTCTTACACTCGATACACATAAACATAGAAAAACAAGCGAGCGAGTGAAGGGGAAAAGAACGAAAGAAACTAGAATATTAATAAATAAATAAATAAGCACACACAGTAAACTGTGTTACGTGGTAAAGAAAAGAGAAGAGAGCGCAAACACAGGGAGGGGAGGGGAGGGCGAAGGGTGGAAAGAGAGGCAGGAGAGGAGAGAGGAGCAGATGAGAGATATGAAGTAGGAGGGGAGCGGAGAGGATATGGATGTCGCTTCCTCGGCCCATTACTTCTTCTGTTTCTTCGACTTCCCTTGCTTCATCTTTCCCGAACCGATCTTTCCTCTCTTTCCGGAGGCGATCACGTCCTGATACTTGTTCTCAGCAGCCTCCTTCTTGTTGTCTTGGGCAGCGTCAAGGATGTGCTGGAACTCCTCAGCGGAAGCGAAGACAGATCCCCCGAACGAGTCGTCGTCATCGTCTCCGTCGTCCTCTCCAAACCCTCCCGCGAACATAGAGAAGTCGTCATCACTATCGTCCTCGTTCTTCCTCTTCAAGCTCTTCTTCTCCTCCTTCTTTTCCTTCTTCCCCTTGCTCTTCACCTCCACCTCCTCCTCCTCGTCGCTCTCATCGTCAAAGACAGAAGCGGCAACCTTCTTGGTGTTCTTCTTTTCCTCCTTCTTCTTTTCCTCCTTCTTGTCTCCTCCTTCTTCTCCTTCTTTCCCTCTTCGCCGTCGCCTTCGCCTTCGCCTTCCCCTTCGCCTTCTCCTTCTCCAATTGTTCGATGATCTCATCGTCATCATCTTCTCCGTAGAACTCGTCCCCGATGTCCATGGCCTCCCTCTTAATAGCCTCCAGCTCTTCGTCAACGTCTGAATCAGACATTTCCCACATTCCTCCGTCCACGTCGATCTCCTCTCCTTCCTCCTCCTCCAGAGCCCTCTCCAGCTCCTCCTCCACCTCTTCGTCGTAATTGTCTGCATCCACAGTCTCTCCCTCCTCCTCCGCCTCATCCCCATCCACCCTCTCCACAATTTCATCGTCATCATCCTCATCCTCCTCCTCCTCCTCCTCCTCCTCCTCCTCCTCCTCCTCCTCCTCCTCCTCCTCCTCCTCCTCCTCCTCCTCCTCCTCCTCCTCCTCCTCCTCCTCCCTCTCCATCCCTATCGAAAGCCTCTAGGGTTCCGTCGCTGATCTCTCCATCGCTCTCCTCGTTGTCTTCCTTCTCCTCTTCCTCTTCCTCTTCCTCTTCCTCTTCCTCTTCCTTCTCCTCTTCCTCTTCCTCCTCCTGTCCCTGCTCCTCCTCCTCAGCTTTTTCCTTTCTCTTGGCATCTCTTTCCGCCTTGATAGCCTTCTTCTTCTCCCTGGCCTCTTTCTCTGCCTCCTTCTTCTGCTTCTCCCTCTCCTCCTTCTCCTTGAAGAAAACGTAGAAAAACTTATCATGTACTCCAACTTCTTTCTCATCTCTGTCGATGAACTCCTTTCTGTTCGGAAGGAATGATAGGAGCTTGTTTCTGTCTTCGATCGTGTTCGACTCGAACACGTTCTTCTTCTTCTTGGTCTCCGTCTCCTCTACTCCGAAGTCCTCGTCGTCCCCCTTCTCCTCCTTGGGCTTCCTGTAGACGAAGCGGTCCAGGAAGGCGGCCCTGGAGAAGTCAACGATGGGGTTTCCCTCATACTTGATCTGCTTTCCTTCGAGAAGAGTACTAGAAAACAGACACACGGTGGGATGAAAGTGGCGAGATAGGGCAACCAACTCCCAGTAAGCGGAAGCATCGGCATGGGCGAACTCAGGGTTTCTCTTTAGATAGTCGTAGGAGGAGACTGCAACCTTCTCCTTCTCCTTCTCCTTCTCCTCCACTCTTCTCCTCCTTCTCCTCCTTCTCCTTCTTCTCGGCCTTGTCCTTCTTGTACTCGTTGATTTGTTCGTCGCTGAGGACACGGTCGATGGAGGTGGAGAAGGAAAGGATCGAGGGGTGAGTGAGAGCGACTTCAGAGATGATGCGAAGGATAGCGCAAGTGATGGCGGCAGAAGACTCGAAGCAGAGCTGGAGCAGACGCTTCACGAACGCAACGACTCTGGTGGCGTTTGAGTCGTTCTTGAGGGTCTTGAAGACGAGGGAGAGGAACATCTGCTGCTTCTGTGAGTTGATCAGAGTGGGGAGAGAAGGCTCTCGTATAAAACAGTGTTGTATCTCGTCGTAACCTTCCTCTTGTGTTGCATGACCTGGAAAATCAGAGTCAGAGCCTGGATAACGATCGAAGTGCTCTTTTCTGCAGTCCTCACAATCTTGAACAACGTATCCATCTGTGCATCGTACTTCGTCCTCCTCCTCGAGACTCTCCACGACTGCCTCCTTCGCCTCCTCCTTCCCGTCCTTGCCCTCCTCCGTTTCCTGCCCAATGCTGTGGATGTAGGGGAAGGCTCTCGTTCACTCCGACAAGAAGAGCAGAGAGGAGCTTAGTGTTAACAGCGGATTCAAGGGTGACGGTCTCTTCCTTCTTCGTAGGGGGGCCCCTCTGCTTGCTCTTCCCGTTCTTGTCCTTCTTCACCTTGATCTTCTTAACCTTCGTGATGGGCCCCGTCTTCTCTGCGTTCGTGACGAGAATGTTGAAGAGAGTGAAGTAGATGTCGACGAGTCTCTTCGCCAGCTCCTTGTCCTCCGGCCTCTTTCCGAATGTGATTTGGTTGAGCATACAAACACTGTAGTACTGCGTCTTCTCGCTCACGTTGGGGCGGAAGATAATGCGTTCAGCCTCCTTCACGATCACCTCTCTTAGGTTCCTCTTAGTCTTGCAGATGTTGAGGAGGAGGAACTGTGCCTTCGAAGAGACCTTCTTCTCGATGTCTCCCATCTTGTTCATCATGAGTGAGAGAATAGTGGTCTGTCCCTCCTTGCACTCCACTGCAAGAGTGGAGAGGTCTGTCAGCCTCTGGGTCTTGATGTGCACAAGAGGGTCGCTCAGCCCCTCCTCTAGCAGAGCGAGAAACAGAGTGTACTTGTTCTTGATTGCGTCCTCGAACGCAAAATAAGCAAGTTGTTCGAAGGAAGGAGGAGGCACCACTGCTCCAGGGGCAATACCCAGAGCCTTTCTCTGGTGCTTGTTCAACTTCTTTCTGCTTCCCACATACTTGGCAATGATCGGCTGGTCACGGAAGAAAGACAGTTCTTTGTTGGGTGGGAGGAGAGTGTTCAAAAACAAATCCTTGAGAGAATCCAAGGCGACTGCTTCGTTCCTTGTGTTCTTCTTTGCCAGCCCCAACAGTTTGTCCAAGGAATCCAGTGCAATCAACGCGTTTCCAGAAATGTGCAGAGTAAGGGCGGACACCTTATCTGAGAAAGTTCCCTTGCTCATCAACTCCTGCACCCATTTCTCATCCGCAGATGTTGCTACTTTTGACAGCTGTTTCCTTCTCAACTTCTCAAGGTTTGAGAGACCCTGAGCCAAGAGCTTTTCCTCAGTCACTTCATCGGGGTTTTTAGGGGACTTATCATCAATCACCTCAGTAGACTCAGTATATATATTTTTTGCATGCGCAGACTCAAACCACTTTTTAATCGCAATACCTCCACGATCGAGATCAGGGTGATTGCTCACATCGAAAGTGTCAGCGGCAGCCTCTGCATTCCGCGGTAAAGATGATGCAAAGGTCGAGGATTTCCCAAAAGACTTTCCTCCTTTCATATAGACTGTGTACAAAATGTGTGTGTATGTGTGTGCATGAATGTATAATTAGAATAACCAAGCAAAGATAAACAATGAAATGTGAGGAATAAAAAAAGAGTGAGCTATTAGTGCATCTCTTGTCTCCAAACGAAAGAAAAAAATGATGAATGGTATTGTGGTGTAGGCTATAAAAGATATGTGGAGTATACATATATATGATATATAGTATTGTCAGGCGTGTAAATATATTGTGTGTATTTGCTGTTCATACTAAACGCAAACGTTGTCAAGAAGGTATAAATTTCGAATTTGGGTTGATTTTTTGCTCTAAATTCAAAATAAATTATAAAATTGACTTGAAAAAGCATAAGACACATTTACGTAAGCGATGACTCTAGCTCTTTTTCCCTGGGTGTGCAGTTGGAAATGAATACTGACGATGCATATGTAATTATTTCTTTCGTAAGAGCTTAGATAACATTATTTTTGGTCGTTTTTTGACTGTCAATTTGATAGCAAAAAGCAAAGCCAGCATTTTATTTCTGGCATACTGCGAAGTGGTTCGTAGTAAATGACGATCCGAACACAAATGTGTTTATTAGTGCTGAATGTATATAAAAATTCTTCAACCGAGATTTTGCTTTGCTTGCGGAGTTCTTTATGCATAATGACACTGTAAATCAAACGCCTGCAAATATAGTAGTTCTATGGTAAACGCAGACACATCAAACAGTACATTTGCAAGAATATGTATTGGACATGCGTGTTTGCCTGCATTTCACAGCTAATGATCAAAAGCGCAAGCATATCATTGTCTTGCGTCTTTTTTTTTTATTTCTTATGCTGACTACTATTGTGTGAACCGTAGCAAACGAGATAGAGATCATTGAATATGAAACCTAGTGTAAATTATCGAGCACTAGAAATTGTAGGATAACTCAAATAAGCTTCAATAGTTTATTGATATATGTGTGTATGTTGTGCCCTGTAGATATTTATAGATGTCTCCATTTTGTGAATAAAGATAAGAACACTATTTACATACAACAAAATAAATGAAAAGAGTAAAATATGTATAATTCGTTAGCATTCATCACTCAACCGAGGTATAGTGCATTTACATTATTTGTACACCACTTTGAATAACAACGAATATCTGACATGTGCATTTGCAATAAATGGTTTTATTCAGTTGAGCTATATGTTAAGTCGTTGTTTTTGTTGAGAAATGTATTTTGGATATGTAGGTGTATCTTATTTTGATATTATATAGCAAAAGTATTCACATTTTGCGCATCTTGCTCTTCTCTTTTCAAAAGGTACTTGATTATTTCTACTACTTCTTTCTATAGAAATAAAGCAGGCCAAAAATATTTTTCTTCGTCAACGTACGTCAAAAAGACTTGATGGTGAAAAGCAAACACGAGCCACACCTTTCAATTGACATAACACCGTATATACTGTTTTTTTCTTGATAAAATATATGTTTTGTGGTGTTAGGGTGGGTACAATCACCACAGTTTAATCTCATGCGCATGTACAGCGCGTATTATGTATTATACATGGTTTATTTTCGTGGTCGTTTGATCCACATGATATTTCGTAATCGACGCTCTATGCTTGCATGACACATGACTCCACCCAATCATGACGACAATGCATCGCACTACGCCAATGACTGGCTCATAATGGTGATCCATGTATGCCCTCCTTGTTCTCGATCACAGCAGCGTTGCGATAGAACGTTTCTCTTTGTTGATAGGGCAGTTACCACATCTTAATTTAGTATTTACATTCCAATATAAACAAAAATAACTATAAGCGAGTTTATAAGAAAGATGAAAAACATGCGAACGGGTTGTAGTACAGGGCATTCTAGTAGAAAACAGAAAGAAAATGAATGTACATATAGAGGCGACATTAGAAACTAATTAAGGAAACACAACAGACAAAATACAAAAAAGTACACGCATGCGTAATAAATAGGGTGTTTGAACGTGTTGAATAGAGCGATGAAAAAGAAAACGAACAGACGGACAACAAATCATCCTCGGGAACAACAGGCAATACACGAAATACCACCACATATAACACACACCCAGGTATATTATCCAACTAGCAATCAAGTTTCACTATAGGTATAGACACTCAAATGCATGCATAAAATAACAACACAGCAAATTACATCAAACCCAAATCAAATACAGTAAATACCAGGCACCTTTAGGACATGACAGACACACGTCTACATGCGAACAGACGATGCGGCACACGCAAACAAACAAACAGTTATAGGAAAACTACAATACGGACAGAACAAGCCCATATGATATTGCTCAATCAATATAAGCCAACGTAAATAACAAAATCAAAAACAAGAAAATAGGGATGGGAGAATGGATTTCAAACGAAAGGAAAAATAAACATAAAACAAACTACAGAACGAACTACCATTCAATGATAATAGGACGCAGGGGCAAGTAGAAAGATAACGGAGAAATGGCAACAAAAAAGATAGATCAAATTCAATTCAGGAAATGCAGGAGAACTCATGTTTTCAAAGGAAAGGGGTAGAATAGAGATATAGAGTATACATACAATGCAAATGATACACGAAGAGATCAACAAAACCGAAGAACGCTTTGAGACGACCGTCTATCCTCCCAAAAGAACAGGTTGATATGCATGTATCAACTCAGGAACGACAGGGAGAAACAACTGACCGACAGTTTACTCGGCAGGCTTAGAGGAGGACACAATGCGAGGATTGCTCGCAACATTGACGATGGGGATAGACCCGGGAGAAGAGGGAGGGTTAGGGGCGGAGGGGGTGGAGGTGGAGGTGGAGGGGGATGGGGAAATGGAAGCTGTTGCAGAGACAGGAGAAGTCTTAAGCGGAGAGGAGGGGGACCCGAGGATGGGCATAGAGACCATCGCGAAGGAAGAGGAGACAGAGGGGGTGAAGGAAGACACTCCAGGAGTCATAAGCTGCTGGCTACCAGCAAGGGTAGCAGTGGAGGGGAAGAACATAGGATTGTGAGAGGAGGATTGTTTGGTGGGGGAGACAGGGGCCTTGAGAGTGTTAGAAGGGGACCCGTTAGAGTAGGTAGAGGGAGAGGCAGAGGTGGGAGAGGCGATAAGCACCTGGGCTCCAGCGACACTCATGGACCCGGAGGAGGGAAAATTGTACGCACTGCCGATGCTCATCCTGGAGATGTCATTTCCTGAGAGAGAAGAGCGGAGTCCTTCCATGGAGGCGGACTTCTTGAGAGAGGAAACGGCGAGAGAAGATTTGATCTTAGCTTCCTCCTCCTCCTTGCGAATGTTTTCGAACCAGGGGTGAGCCATGGCCTGTGCGATGCTGGGTCTTTTGTCAGGAGACTTCTGGAGGAACTGAGTGACCAAGTCCACGCAGGACTTGGTGGTCCGTTCTCCAAGCCTTCGCAGTAAAGATGAGCTTTCCAGTTAGCGTTTGCTGCACAACCTCCTTCTTCGTCCTTCCCTGGAAAGGGAGTTCTCCTGACACCAATACAAACATGATCACTCCGACTCCCCAAATGTCGACCATTTTGTTGTATCCCTTCAGTTGCAAAACCTCGGGGGCGACGTAGGAGAGTGTTCCGCAGTTGAGGTTGAGGTCTTGGCTGGGGCAGTAGAACATCGATAGACCGAAGTCAGCCAACACCACCTTGGTATCATCGTCCTTCGAGAGCATCAGGATGTTCTCTGGCTTCAGGTCTCTGTGAACGATTCCTCTCTCATGGAGGTAGTCTAGGGCGGTGAGGAGGTTCCACACAATCCTCTTCACTGTCGCCTCCGGGAAGACTTTTCTGAGCATAATGCGGTCGAAGAGGTCTCCGTAGGGAATGAGGGGCATCACCATGTAGATGTTGTTCTTATCCTCGAAAAGCTCCTTAAGGTGGATGATGTTGGGGTGAGACACCAGTTTAAGGATGGCAATCTCGGCCCTAAGACTCTCCTGGTCCGTCTCGTTGTTTTCGATCAAGTGCTTCTTCACCACCTTCACAGCGTACTTCTTTCCAGTAGCCTTATGCCTCGCCTCGTACACAATCGCGAACTTACCCTTCCCCAGAGCTTGTCCCAACTCGTAGAACTCATCGAGAGCTTGGGTGTGGGCTGCTCTCTGAGGTACCTGACCCAGGTGAGTCTCTCGTCAACAGTCTTGGTGTACATGGTATAGCGGTGGGTCTTAGTGATGAGCTCAAAGGGATAGTACTTCTCATCGTACTCGTCCTTCTCAGGGATCTCAATAAAGCATCCCTCAAGGAAGATCACGAAGCGTACCTGGGGACTGTCCTTGTTCTGGAAGAAGTAGAGGAAGCGGTCCTTGATGATCACATAACGAGCCTTCCAGTGCTTCATCAGTGCACCCGTCTTCTTGTACAGCACTCCCTCGTACCTCCTGCCGTGACCCTTTTCCCTCTCCTTGTCGAGAGCAGGGAGACCCTTCCGTTGATAATGGAGAGAGAAGAAGTCCTCTTCGACAGCCCGTTCACTTCCTGCACTTCTGGCTGCATCTTTTCTCCACATTGAATGCAGAACTTGAGCCCTCCCTTAGTGCAGAAGTCTCCACAGGTTCCGGTTTGAGTGTTTGCGCACTTGTAGTAGGATCTCTCGTCACCGGAGGGAATGAGAGAGGACCCACAAAGGTGGCAGTGCTTGAAAGCAAACCCACAGTTAGAGCACACCAGAGCCTGAGGGTCTTCACCTTAGGCCTAGCGGAACGGGTGGATTGAGGAGGGGAGGAGGATGATCCATTAGAGAGGGTGCTGGAGGAGCGGAGGAACGAGGGACGGGAACCAGACATTGCCATCTCTTGCTGGTAGGCGGGGGGAAGGGGTGGGGGGAAGGAGCCAGGGGGAGACTTCCATCGAAAACAGAATGCTGACCGTTGTTGGAAGGAGAGGGGGCAGGAGAGATTGAGTTGGAGGCATGGAGGTTTGCGTTGCTGTTGTTGTTTCCTCCGTATGGGTAGGGAGGAGCAGCAGATGTGCTTTGCCTCCTTCCCACACTGCCTCCACCCGCCCAGTTGGAAGAGGGTCCACTGAAGCTGCTGGAATGTGAGGATTTAGAAGGGCCCATGAAAGATCCTCTGTGCCTGCTCTGAGTCGCTTCGCTCTTGAGATTGGCGACCTGTGATGATTCCTCTTCATCATCGGAGAGGCTTCCGTCCTCATCGATGGCATTCGCCCCTCCATTCCTAGGAACGCAGATCTTGTTGATGGAGGAGGGGTGCACCCACTCTTGGTAGTCAAAAGACTTTGAATCGTCTCCATGATGCATGGGTTACAGTAAATCCACTTCTTGAACTCAGGGAGACCCAGCTTTCCAGTCTTCCTCGCGTCGCACTTCTCGAATGCGTAGTCGACGATGGATTTGACAACCCTTTTCTCCTCAGCAGGAGACACGAGCGCAGCCATGTTGATCTGGTTGACTACATTGATGGGCCCGTTGCGAGGGTCTTTGAGTTGAGTACTTAAGATCGAAGAAGCAGCTGCTTTTGGATCATTGCTATTCCTGATCAGTTCCGCCAGCTTTACCATGTTGGCGGTTGTGGGTTTTTTCACAGGGACGAGGGCAGGGGTGGTGGGGCTTCCGCAGTTGGGCCTGTTGTTGTTGCTGTTGCACACACCTTCAGTGCCAGGGGGGGTCACCGGTCTGGATGCAGAGGGGGAAGCGACGGGAGAGGAAATGGGGGAAGAGAAAGGGGAGGAGGAGGAGTGGGCGTGAGGACTCATCATTTCAGGAGTCACAGCAAGGCGGAGGGAGTCAGCGAGGACGGAGGGCACTGCTTCAAGCTTGTTGTCGGGTGCTCCGATGGAGGAAGTATCACTCTCCCTCCTCTCTCCTCCGGGGGCGGTGGGTGAGGGGAAAGATTGGCTCACCGAGGGAGAGGGGGAGCAAGGACACCTGGAGGCCTGTCACAACGGATCCATCAGTCGCAGTGATTCCCGAATCGACAATCTCTATGTCTTCTTCATTATCTTCCCACTCAATGTCGAGCTGACCCAGTTCCTCGTCGACGTTCTCTCTCTCCGCTATGTCAGCAATCGCAGGATTTACAAGGGAGTGTAACATCATCTCCAACTCCTCCTTAATCACCTGTCCGTTGTTCTTCATGTCGTACATTTCGAACAACATGCTGATCCTATCGTCCTTGGTTCCCCTGATGTACCTCGCTAGACCGGCGATGAACTCCTTGTAGTCGATCACTCCATCGTGAGTTCTATCAAACACAGCAAATAACCTAAGAAACCAAACACATGCAATCAAGGCAGACACACAGACAGTACACACGTAGTAGTACGTAACAAACCCATCGATTAGTCACTTAGGTATCATCCATGAACTCAAGTCTGTCATATGAAGACCCCAAGGAATCTAAATACTTGAGTCGTGATAAACATCAAGTAGTGCACGCGCACAACACACGCGCACAAACACATCTACTACTTCCAACGCGATTATGCTACATGCACTCACATACACGATGAACAAAAATCAACATTATTCTTTCTGGCAGCACTGGCAAATAAAAAAAAGCCTCGAATTCCTTAGTGAGCGAGCATTAGTGAGCTGAACAGCCAGCAAGGGTGGTTTCCTTTACCTCTCTCCAAGTACTCCGGGTAGCTTGAACAATTTCAAAAACGTGGACTTGGTTATCGTGTGGTTTTCATCCTCCAGCTCCTTAAACATAGTGCTAATTGCGTACAACTCTCCAGGCAAAAACATCTTCATACTGTCACCTTTGGAGTTGTGAGATAAAGCGTTTTTCTTCCTGGAGTTAGAGACTGCAGTGTTCTCGAAAGGATCGTCAGGGATGTACTTGGAATCATCCTCTCCCTCACTGTCATCCGAACCATGATCATGCGACCTGTGGACTCCGGAAAAGGAAGGAGCGCGAGGGTGTCTTATATCAATGGAAGACTTATTACCCATGTTGCTTACTCACGTCAAACTAGGAATTTACAAGAACTGCGAAATATCGTTCTAGCAGCCAGTTAAGGACGTACTGTCTAAAAGTACATATCGAAATATATCGTTATGTTCAAACACATTCCATATACATCTGTTAGCTCATACATATTTCGAGTAAACAAAGTAGCCGCATCTTACAAGTGTTAACGTAGATCGACTAAATTACACACAAAAAAAGACAAGTATTCGCCAAAAAACCCACATCAACAAGAAACCAGTGAAAAACAACGCTATTCAACATTGTATGTAGTATAAGTTTGATATAATTGGGCAATGCCAATCGTCTGCATAAAACATAGCGAAGACTAGATTTGAAATCGGATGTGCCACACTCACAGTTACGTCTACCATTCCAATCAAATTTTACCGGCTTAAGTAAAACAGAACCACTATTTAAATGTCCAAAGATACACCGCAACAGTTTATATAAAAAATACAGTTATTGCACGAAAATATACACCTATACAACGCATTATTCGAACATGGCCCCTCCTACTATTGTCAGTCAGACCAGAATGCATTTTACAAAAGATAAAGACACGCGCATATTTTACTCACGTTAACAGATGAAAACAAATCACATTTAACAACACACACAAGTTCAATCACTAGTACTAAAAAAAACAACATTTCAGCATGTAGATTGGCTAATCCCTGCTATTTTTAAGGCAAGGAGGAAATTTATGTATCGACATAAAAAAAATGAAGATATTTTGTGGGAGGAGAAAACTTGACACTTGAATAGAAAAACCAGTTTTAGTGGCATGAAAAAGAAACAAGACAGGACTTTTCTCCTACATTTCTATACTGTTATTCATTGTGTACACTAATTTCTTACGCTGCTTGATATTCTCTTATCTGCACCAATAATCGTACAAAGTATACAGTTTTGATAGACTTGTTGGTCACAGGAACTACAAAAACATATATGGGAGATTTAATTGAGAAGGAAGATATGCATTCCCCTATAAAATAAAATAGAAGCATTTTAATGTAAAAAAACGAAGTAGTATTTGAATACGAAAATAGCTTTTCAAGAATATTCGACAACAAACACAACTTCCATCACTTCCGCACACACACAGTGAGTCAGTGAGGATGGAATTAAAACTATTTTAATTCAAAATAGAAGACATAGAAACTAGAACAGCTCACGAACACACTAAACATAATCGACATGTCATAAAGAAGAAGGCACATGCCAACCTACAAACATAAATAACAACTCAGAGATAGCGGATATAATCAAAAATCAGTAGTTCAAGGTGGTAGCAATACGATTCCACCAAGACGACAGCACACAACGAGTCAGGACTGCAATCATTAATTTGTATGCTAAAAGTATTTGCATGCCCCTTGTAATCAAACGAGAAAGAATATAGAAACCGTATATGATCTACGCTTCCGATAGAACAGAAAGCAAAGACAAATGAAAAAAAAAAAAAAATAGGCAAGCAAACCTGCAAAAAGCTAATGCAATCAAACAGAACACGCGAGGAAATGGAATTAAACGAAGTGATGAAAAACAAAGGACACCGAACTAGTTGAAGAGAAAAAGTGAGCGTGCGGCATCCAGGACTGTGAGGAAGTAAGGTTTCCTCATATATGACTTAGTTGGAAGAGGGCTGGAAATTGGATCTCCGAGGGACATTCGAAATGAGGTTCGATATGTAATCGTCACCAGAGGGAGAAGGGGTTGATGGGTCTGACTCTGGCTGGAATGCAGCCCTCCTTTTGGGAAGCTTGAGGTTCTCTATGTTGTCTTCGGTAGAAGAGAAGGTAGATACAGGAGAAGAGGGGGAGGAAAGGCTCCAAATTGGGCTTAAAGGCAGCGCGGGCAGGGATGTTTCTTGTGAGTTCAGCGACATCCGTCGAGTCATCTTTTCTTTCTTCCGGGTCTTCGTTGACGTTCTCAGTGACTGAGACAGGCTTGAAGGCAGGTCTCCTGATGGCGCTCATCTTCATCTTTTCCACCTCTTCGTCAGACACAGGGGCTGGGGGAGGAGAAGGAGCTGCGACTTGTGCGTACGAAGAAGAGTTCTTTGAAGTGAAGCGCTTGGTTCTTCCAGAGAAGGTGGCGGTGAGGGATGAGGGTGAAGAGAGGGGGTTAGAGGAGGGTGAGGAGAGGACAGAGCGGACGAGGTCTTTGTCAGGGAAATTGAAAGTAGCGTTGAGGGTAGAGGCAGCCAGGTCATGGAGGTTCGTGGCCTTAGACCCAGTGGAGGACCCCGAAAGGGAGGAAAGCGAGGGGGGCCGCGGGGATTGGACACCAGGGATTGCCCTCTGCTGAGAAGAACTGCAAGGGAGGTTCCAGAGGATACGTGTTTGGGGACCACAGAGACAGAGGGGGCAGAGGAGGGGGCTCGATGTGGGGGAGGATCCACTTCCCGGCCTCTTCATCGTAGACAGCGTTGACGAGGACCTTCCTGAGCTGGGTGGATGGGTATGCTATCCGAGTCAGTCTTTTGTACAACTCCACCTCCTTTGTCAGTTCTCTGATCGACCGCAGATAGTCTCCTCTCTGGGTCTCAAACTCCGCCTCCACATCCTCCACTTCCTTCTGCGCCACCCTCAACCTTCTCTCCAGCTCAGATAGCTCAGCCTTCGCAGTCACCGAGTCGACGTCTCTCCGCCTTCTATCCTCTTCAGCAGCCTCTTTGATCCTCCTCTCCTCCTCGCGCATTTTCCTCTCTCTCAGCCTCAGCTCTCTCTCCTTCTGAGCAACCTTCGCCCTCTCCTCCGCAGCCGCATCCGCCTTCACCACTCTCTCACCTTCGTTCCCTTCCATAACTTGCCCCTCAATCGCCAACAGTCTCTTCCGGAGCTGCTCGACAGGAGAGATATTTTCCGCCTCATCGGCTTCTGCCTTCGCCTTCTCGACCTTCTTCTTCGCCTCCTCTTTTGCACTCTGGATCTCCTTCTCCGCCAGTTTCATCTGCTCCTTCTTGGAATCTAGCTCAGCCTTCATCTCGGAGATGCTTCCCTTGTGAGCTTCAATAGATGCAGTCAGCTGATTCACAGTTTCAACCACATCCGCTTTCCTCTCCCCCGCTCCGTCTTTTCCTTCTGCTATGTCCTTCTCGATCTCCACCAACTGAGCGAGGAGTTGTTTGCGAACGTCCTCTTCTTCCCCAATCGTTTTCTCCACCGCATCTAGTCTCAACTGCACATCTTCCTCCTCTTCCGCTAACCTCTGGTGCGCCTCTTCCGCATCCTTCTCTACCCTCTTCCTCTCTTGCTCCGCTCTTTCCACCCCATCCTTCGCATTGCCCATGATCCTGCCCCTTTCTTCCATAAAAGAGAGACTCCTCTAGTCCCAGCCTCTTCTCCTGCCCCACTCTCCTCAGGTGAAGGCTGAGAAGGTGGGGAGGAAACAGGGGCAGAAGAGACAGGGGCAGAGGGTGCAGCCGCAGGAGCAGGAGAAGAGGAAGGAGCATGGGAGGAAGAAGGGGCGTGAGAAGGAGGGGGGGTCCAGCACCCGCCATTAGGGTGAGGGCATTCTTGAGAGCCTCTGGATCGTTCTGCGAGAGTGAGAGGAGCTCTTTGAGTCTCTTGATCTCTTGTTCGTACTCCTTAAGCAAGGCGTCTCTGGGGTCCTGGTTGACCTTGGGCTTGTTCTTAATCTGCTTCGTCCTGTTCGCGTACCTCAGAGTCGAAAGAGTCTCTTCGTAGTTGTCGTGCGCCGGCGAAATATTCGCCACCATCACTGTCTTTGCATTTCCTCCCAGCGAGTTCTGCAGCAATCTAAGAGGGAGAGAGGAGGAGAAAGATGAGAAGGGGGATGAAGAGCAAAGTAAAGTCAGCCAAATAGATAAGCAGGAACATGAGCTATACAGGGAAAGAGCAGAATGAAGTGGTAGGAAAAACAAATAGAAACAAAGAGAAAAAACAGTATTGGAGAGGTTAGCAATTCAGGTACCTAGTGAGCTTGGAGTCTCTGTAGGGAATGTGCCCTTTTCCAGCAACAAGCGCTGAAATGACATTTCCGAGAGCAGAGAGGAGAGATTGATCTTCGCTGCCTCTTTCAACCTCTGTCCCGTCGCACCCGTCTTCGTCTGCCTCTCACTCCCCGCGAGGTCGACTAGGTTAAGCGTACCCTTCTTGATAGAGGGCTCTTCACCCGCCTTGGGAGGGTCGCTGGTCTCAATGTCGACGATGAAGATGAGAATGCGATCTACTAGAATCTGCGTTCATCAGCGTTGCACCAACCGATCTGTTGCTCGTTCCGAAGTCCATCCACTTCTGGATTTCTGCAACAGACTTCACGACGTGCTTCGTAACTCCCTGGATGTATACTCCTTTTTCAGGGTGCTCCTTTAGGTCCAACTTCGCTGTGTGGTTGTTCGAGAGAAGGTCTCTCACCTCCTCATTATAGATCTCAATGTATGACGCCTGCACCAAGAACTTCTTCTCCGGGTCATCGTTCGCCAAGACCGTGTCGAAAATCTGATCAAAGGCTCTGGGAATAATTCCCTTCAGCTCAGCATCAGATGAAACTCCCATCATAGAAAACGACTTTCCACATCCAGTCTAGAGAAAGCACAACAAACAAACGCACACACATACATACACACATCAATCCACAGCATGACGATATTAGTATTAGCACAGGACATTGCAACACTGCCCTATCAATCACAATGCAGCCCTTTGAACATGTATTCCATCGTCTTAATATGAGCGTTTGTCTCCCCAGGAGGCGGTACTCGCTGGGGGAGGAGCAATAATGAGCATATACCTGTCCGTAAGCAAAAATAGTTCCGTTGTATCCATCCATCACAGACTGAACTAGTCCTTCAGAAGAGTCTCTGAACAGCGTCTCCTGTCTAGTCTCCATGGGATACACTCCATCGAACGTGAACTGCTTCGCCAAGTCAGGGCTTTCCCCGGGCTTTTCAAGTGTCAAACTGTATTTGTTGTCGAATTTGACTATGCAACTACAGTTCAAGTTTTTCTCACGGGTATTCATAGGACGACATCTAATGTACACCTACGAAAAAAACAAAATTGTACACACGTTCGCCATTTCATCAATTAGATTGATTTTCAAACGTATCCAGCCAGTCATACAGCAGGATACTCCATGTCCAATTTACTTTCGTGGAGACTCGACTAATACCACAAAAAAAAATGCTATTTTACAGATAGCACGTTGTACAGAAAATGTAATCCCCTTGGAAATAACAACATTCAAATGTGGTAGTTGCACAAACTTATCAAATGCATTTCAATGCTTCATATTTAAAACATACCTTGACTGCCTCAACTTCGTTTGACATTTTCTTTTAAAAAACGAGTAGAGAAACCTAAATTATTGGAATATCCTTTAGCTTTTAAATCTAACCAAATAAGAATAATTATTACTATTCGAAAATACTACTACTATAATACTTTCTTCAGTAAAAGTGTACCGATTAAATTCTTTCTCGACCTTATTTATATGCGAACTACCAAACGGGCACACTTTCTATTCGTTTCTTCTTTCAGAATTATAGATACAACTTGCCTTGCCTGCTGCCATTTTTCGTTACTCACGAAAAAACAACACATATTAAACGAGTCACTACCTACAGGTATACGCACTTACTTAATAATGTAAATAAATGTACATATGAACTACAAACTATGACCTACAGTTAAATACATTCTCACTAATACGAGTAAAATGTAGAAGTCATCACCTCACCTCACCAAAATATTTAGGAAATCCAAAATGTGGGACTATTTTATAAACAGAATATTTACTATCATAACTTAAAACAGTGCATTGCTTGCACTGAAGACTAAAGGGAAAACATACGAAGTTATCGCATACAATCGACATGTATAGGTGGTACAGTATACAAAATTAGAGAGCGGGAGAAACGAATACACAAAATACAAGACAAAGCAATGCAAGAAGAAACACGATAAAAAAGATGGGTGCACCAAGGGCTCTAACTATTTAAATTAACTACTTTTGCAATCTGGCTTGGTTAAACATCAGACGTTGTTTCTACTCGCCTTACGAAGAGGCATTGAGAGCATTCTTGAATCTTTTGCTGATCTGAGCGTTGGCAGAGATGAGGGCTCTGACCTGCTCCTCAGTGACGTTGGACTCATCAGAGAAGACAGCCTTGCTCTCCTGAACGGTGATGAAGGGGAAGCGGAGGGAATAAAGCTTTCTTGCAAACTCAGAGGAGATGGTGGTGGACCCAGCAGCAGAAAGGGCGGCCTTGTAGGAGTTCGAAAGGGCATCGTGAGCGTTGGAAGAGTTGAGGAGAGCGAGAGCGGAGAGGTACTCGAGGACATCGATGGCTCCGGCGTCGTGGACATCCATGAGGTCGAACACATGACGAGCGTATCCGTTGTCATCGATGGAGAAGAATGAACAGAACTCCTTCACCTGCACGGGGTTCTTGTGGAGCTTGTAGGACTTGGAGAAGCGAAGGAGGTGGTTCGAGATGGATTGAGCGTCTCCTTCATAAAGTCTGTAGAGCTGCTTTACAGGGAGACGAGCGAGCTTAGGGGCGTTGGGATGGAAGAGCATAGCAGAGCGGTAGAGGGTCATGTCGACGAACACGTTCTTGGTGGCAACAGCTCCCAACTCAGCAGCCATGACCTTTCTCGTCCTAGCTCCGAACTCAAGTGCAGTCTCGTTCTGGGTCTTTTCGACGGAGGGGAGGTAGTGGACCTCCACGTCAGTTTCAAGGTCGGTCAAGAGGCGGAAAAGTAACACAATCTCCATGGTGCTAGCGGCGGTCCAGTAGGGCTTGAATCCCTCGTTCGTGAACTTGATGACGATGGGCTGGACCTTTCCCTGTCCCACGAAGGCGGACTCCTTAAAGGTCAAGAGAGCGCTTCCATTGGTGGCGTCAGCCTCGGGGAAGGCAAGGACAGGGGGAGAGACTTATCATTGATGTGGGCGGCGTACTGCTTGGATCTGGTAGAAGTGGCAGCTTCTCCGATAAAGAGGGGGTCCCAGGACTTGAGAACTCTTCCGAAGAGAGGGAACTCAGTGATCTCGAGAGGAAGCACGGGGAGGCAGCCAACTCGGACTGGAGGAGGATAGGGTCGATGATGGAAGTCCTGTTCGCCACGTACACACGAGCATCCTTATCGATGTCTCCAAAGCGGCGGACGTGGACTCCGACGACAGCAATGATGAAGGCCAAGACAACGTTGGTCTGGAACTCAATAATCTTACGGCTGGCCCCGTTCAAAGGTCCCTTGGTGGGTCCAAGGAGGATGGCAACGCAGGAGATCAGGTAGAGAGACAAGATTCCAAGGGCAATGATGAGGAGACGCAGGGGGAAGATGGTGACGGCGCTGAGGGAGATGAGGACGCGCTGTTTCTGAGAAATCCAAAACGTATCGTTGATAAAGGGATTGTTGAACGAAGAGTCAATCACCTTCAAGATGTCGAATCCGTTGATCTCGTCGTTCGCAGAAATCTTGGGGGAAGACACCTCAGCAATACTCTCACTCTTAGGAGGCTGGATGGCAGTTCCAAGTCTAACGTACACATACGCGAAGAAAATAGACTGGAGCAGAAGCACGGGGAATCCCCAGTAGTAAATTGCGTATGCAATCACAGAGTACAACACTCCGTTCACCACCGTTTCCTTTGCCTTCTGAGCAGGATCATTTACTAACTGAACCATCTTGTTTTTAGGTAACAGTAAAGTCCTACTGGAAATGAATCACCCAACGTACAAGTCCACATGACGAAGTTACGCATGCGGTACATGATCAATCAAATTCAAAGTTAATCACGAGCGTTGAAAACTTTACGTATCAAATATTCAAATGTATTTAACAAGCATATACACGATGTAATTTCTACAAATAAAGTAAAATACAACAATAAAACTAGTTGAATACCTCGATCATCCTACATATGTCACAGAAAAAAAGAAGGGAGGATGAACTAACAGAAACAACAAATTAGGCGCAATAAAACGACCTCAAAAGACAGACATGCAATCACAGTTTAGACAATACTATATGCTCTACTTGTTATTATGATTATACTTCATTCCATTAATATTAACCCACAAACTAACGAAGCAGAGAGAACAAAGAGTAAGAAAATAAGGGAGAACACAGCACTACAAAAAACTACCGAAACTGGGAGAGGGAAGCTTTACCAAGAGAAGAAACACTTATACCGGCAGCAAGACGCAACTTTCAAATTTCTAGGAAAACACTGTATATACATGCATCTACGACGAAGATAGACAAACACATGAAAGAGTTCGCATAGGGACAAAGACAAAGCGCTGGTCTTTTTTAGTCTGAAAATAAAATCCGTCATTTATATAAAAATCTTTAAATTTTAGGCCTTCTTACACAGGATAATCGAAGAACTAATTAATTAAACTCGATTTGCAAGTGGACAAAATTATTGTCATTTCAACAGAGTACAATATATCATATATTTAATTAGTTTCATATGCTTTCGTTGAGAAACATAACAGGAATCTCTTCGTTTGTTGGACTTCGAAGTTCGTTCAGGCATGAGAGTTTCTCTCAGCCTCTATTTCACAGCAGTACATGTAAATATTTTTCTACGAATGCAGACATTATTGCTCGCTTGAATACTTCTAAAGCTAGCAATGGGAAACCGATTGTGGGAGTGGGGGTTTCCGGTGGTGTTGACTCTTCTGTGACACTGATGACGCTAAAAAAATTGGGGTACAATGTGGTGGGAATCTACATGAAGAACTGGGATGAGTTTGATGAAATGGGCCACTGCACGGGAGAAAAGGTATTTATGTTACACAGCCACATATATACTACGATATTTATATAACAATGTAACTATTGTATGACGAAATGATGCTGCAAACGATCATATTCTACTGCGCCAGTTTTATCTTCAACAAAATACTACATCAATTCCAAGGAGCTAATGAACGTGTATACACCACAGGACTTAAAGGACGCTTCCACTATATGCAATGATCTTGAAGTTGACTTAATTCAAGTTGAATTCGTCAAGGAGTACTGGAATGACGTGTTTGAAAGGGTAATCTGACTGCTTGAATTACGCACGCACCTGTGTTTTTCCTTCTCGTCTATATTCTCTGGCTCATATTTGCAAATACTGCAAGCTCCTTATTTCCCATTATCACTGCAACAAGTGTGTTTGTTATCTTTCAATCCTTTCGTTAACATAGAGGGTTGTTCATTCCTTTGGTACGTTTCTGACTCCGTTTGCTCCTCGGTTTTTTTTGTTTACAGACTGTATCGGAATATATCGATGGAAACACTCCAAACCCAGACATCCCCTGCAACAGGTACATCAAGTTTGGTTCTTTCTCCAACTACGCGCTGAACCAGTTGGGTGTTGACTTGATTGCTACTGGACACTACTGTAGGACAGTGCCTATCCATAAGGAGAGTTCTCCTCCTGTTCTGAGGAGGAGGAGGGGAGTGGGGATTAGAGAGCTGAACAAGGAAGCTAGAGAGGAAGAGATGAAGATTACAGAGGGAAAACAGAAGGGACACTGGGTCGACAAACAGTACCTTCCCCATTTATCTTTTGCTTTGTTTCATAAAGGGCAACGAGGAGGGGAGGAAGGGAAGGGGGAAGGGGAAGAGGGGAAGGGAAGGGAGGGAGCGATGGAAAAGGTTTTGGAGGATCTATGGTGGGTGAGGGGAGGCGCAACCGCATCCGAGAGAGACGCGTGGGAGGAGGAAGAGAGGAAGATGCTTCGGCGTACTCTAGGAGAGACAGTGGAGATAGTGGATGTGAACCACGACACCAGAGACAAACTATCGCCGTTCTCGACCACGCCTTCCTCTTCGCCCCCTTGCTCTACTTCGTCCTTCGAAGCCCCTCCCCTCCCTTCCCTTTTAGCATCTTCTCTTGAGTCCACTATCCCCATCTATTTATCTTCTCTTTCTTCTCAAATAGCACATGCAAACTCCCATTCTTCTTCGCCTTCCTCTCCTTCGCCTTCCTCTCCTTCGTTTGCATCGTATACCCACTCCTCTGTTTCTGCCCCACTTCCCTCCTTTTCCTCCTCTCCCCATCTGTCGACCTCTTCTCTTCTCACCCCTTCATCTTCGATCTGGGCTTTAGCCACGGGGTATGACCCCCACAAAGATCAGTCATATTTCCTCTCGCACGTGCTTCCTGGAGCGTTGGACCGTGTGTTATTTCCTGTGGGAGGGTTCTTAAAGCAAAGCATCAGGAAATCTGCGGAGGAGGGGGGGCTAGCGACGAAAAACAAAAAGGACTCGACTGGGATGTGTTTCTTGGGGAAGAGGTCATTCCCTGACTTCTTGTCTGAATACGTCGAGGAACAGAGCAAGAGCGAGGGAAGAGTCTTGCATGCATCAGATATCGAGTCTGCCATCCTCCTCTCCCTTAAGGACTCTGCCAAAAACAACCAGGTCTCACTCGGACAATTCATTTCTGCTGTGTACTCCTCACCCTACCACCCATACTCATTCACTCCGAGGCCAACGACTGAGGGAACAGAGATCGTGCAAGGGCTGGAGAAGGAGGAAGGAGTAGGAGGGGAGATCAAAGAGAGGAGTGAAGAGAATGAGGGAAAGAATGAAGACTCCTCTGCACTCCAGAATCACGTCTCATCGTTGGTGTCTTTGTTTTCGAAGAGTCTTCTACCGCCTTCTCTCCTTTCCTTGAGACAGGTCGTGAGGACCAGTCACCCGGCAGTGAGGGAAGTGTGCGAAGATCTTCTCAGGAGAGAGGGGTTTGACGCACAGAAGGAAGAGAGAGCGAAGGAAGAGAGGAGGAAAAGACTTTCGGAGGCAACTGAACAAGGACTGATTAGTAAGAGAGATGCAGAATTCTTGTTAAAACAAGACCTAGTGATCGAAGACAGGTACAATGCAACTCAATAGAGAAACGTGCACATACACACACATACACACACACATACACACGTACACACACACACACATACATACATTATGGGTTGTACTCCCACTTCGTTCCCACCTTACTGATCTCACCTGCACTTCTAACATGTCTCATTCAATCATTCAGAAACAAACTTCAATCAGTGAGAATTTCTACCATCCACGATGGCATTCCATTCTACACGGAGGGAAAGGTACTTGACGGGATCAGCTCTAGGCATTGTTACATGCACCAAGTTTAAGTTCCATTTTTGTGTTTAAAACCTTTCTGTTTTGCTTGCCTCATTTCGTCGAACCAGTCAATAATCTAACCATTCATTTATCTGCCCCCTCTTACTTTCCATTTGTGCATTTCCTCCAGTCCTTCTACTGCAAGGGAGCCCCTCCCAAGTTGACAGTCTTGAGGAAAGTAAAGCGGACGAAGGAGCTGGTTGTTAGCGGTAGGGATAGTTCGATAAGCAGAAGAGTTTCTGTTGTATTGAGGAACGTCCAGTGGATGTGCGAGAGGCCCCTTCTTAAGTCCACCCTGTTTTCCGAAACAATCGAATCAAAGCTCCTAGCCCTATCTTCAGATGTCGGCGGCACCGGCGAAGTGGATGAACGCGAAGGGCTGCCTGCACTGAAGGCCAGGGCGATGACGTTATCACTTCTTTTCCCCCTTTCCGACATCCCTCTACACGCGTGTGGAGACGCAGTGAGGGTGGTTTACAAGATTAGAAACACCAGCAAGATGTACTCTGGATGGATCACCTCCGAGTACATCCCACTCGAGAACAAGACAGCCACACCTAGGGAAGGGGGAAACGAAACCTCCCCTCAAGTTGAGTTAGTGTACAGAATCCACTTCGATTCTCCCCATGAATTCCTGGCTGCTGGCCAGTTCATCAGCATATACTACCCATTCGCAGTAGAAAAGACTTCTCTCCAGCAAAGGGAGGAAGGGCGTGAACACCAAGGAGAGGGCAACACAACAGAACATAGTGGGTTGATTCCCACAAACAGCTTTGACTCCTTGCATTGGTTGTCTCCTCCCCCTCTTGGTCCTGCATCTCTTTCTTCCCCTCCCCTTCCCTACCACCTTCCTCCAAAGCTTCCACTTCTTCGAGCGCCCCTGCATTCGAATTGGGACAAACTTTTATTTGCATAGGAAGTGGAGTCATCGCGCTCTAATATGCCCCTGCTATCCAGTACATATGCACTCGCGCATTTTTTAGTTCCTTTGATTCTGAGACGTATCCACACCCGCACTATTTATTTATTTAATCACTTTAACATTTAAACGCCGTGTTACAATAGACAAGTATTTATTAGAATTTGACATATATTTATACACATTGCTTCCAATTCAATAAGAAGCAATATTATTAATAAAGCAATTCTATTCGATCATACTTCTATTCTTTTATTCACGTTCGTTTATGTTGACTGGAACTATATTAACACGAATGGCTATTGATCCAGACTGGCATTGAGTATATTGACAATCATCAAGGCGGTTTATACTTTTCCATCCTTTGGAAGAGTACTGCATAGTCACGTTGTTAGGGGCTTTTACTTTTCAATAAATTGTCAGTTACAAAAAACGTTACATTGACAAGCATGATTGTGCTTTCATAATGGGTGTACACCCACATAAGAGAAGAACCATTTCTTAGGCAGAGGAAACACAAGGGTCATCATTCATAAACAAGAACAACCCGCCAGAGTTGAGTTTGACAGCTTGCCATCATCATTATAGATGCTGCCCATCACACTACCTACACACATGCTTAATTTGAAGGAAGCTGTATTTTGAGATTCAACACTCAGTACCAAGGACTCAAGACTCCATCAATTTCAAACATTCATCAATAGCATCTGCATGACCAATAAGACGCATCACAAATAGAGACTAGTAGTTAGAGTATATTCGACGCACCTGATTGTAACAAAGAAAGATAGATAAACACTAACAAACTCAAGGCCTAAGAATCCTACTTTTGGTGTCCTTGTATGCCGATCCAAAAACATCTTCAGGAGTTACATTCGTGGAGACAGCAGTGCTTGAGGAGGAGCTAATCACAAGTAGACAACATGGGACAGGTATAAGGGATTACGTACAAGGAAAAATGGTTAGCTATGTTAGCATATGTCTATTAAATGCCCACAAAGGACATGCGAAGGATATGGGTGAATAAGCACTACTAATCACCTTGAAGCATCTATTCTGGCTATTTCGTTCTTAACCTCGACAAGTAGCTTATCTGCATTAGAGCTCTTCTCTTCTTTTGCTTTCAGAGTCGAAGCTAGGTCATTGAACGACTTATAAAACTAACTCAGCCAAACATATGTGAGCACAGACATACACAGACATACAGACATACACAGGCACAGACAGACACAGACACCGACAGGCACATGCACCGAAACGAACACAGGCACAACTATCAGAGATGTGTCATTTGACAGATTGAATAGCAAATGTACACATGCACATACAAACACATGTATGCACTTTTGCGTTGCACTAGGAAACAAAAGACTCGCAACGACAGATGACCTGCTTCGACATACCTCTGAGTGGACTCTTTCTCCGTCAAGGATCTTAATATTCGGGTAGTTCCTAATGACCTAAAAAGGATATAATGGTCATGCAACATAATACAACACAACACAATACAACACAGCACAGCACAATACACGAAATATAATCAGGGTACCTGCTGAAATGGAGCTTCACACGCATCATACATAACAAACTTTCTACTGAAGCAAATAAAGATATTGAGGGGAGATATCGTATATACTCTACCGTTTCTTTGTAGCTCGTCAGCGAACAAATGGGGTTCGGTGACGACTTATCCAGATTTCTAAAATACACGCATCTGAGATGTGGCATTTTCCGACCTTCACATATGGAATGATAACATATGCAAGCCATAAACCGAAGAGTGTAAGGACAAGAATACAAAGAGAGAACGGCACAGAAGTAAAAGTGAGGAGGGCACGCGCTATACTAGCATCATACATCCGACTATACTATCACCATCCGATGGAGCATTACCTAAATTAAACACGGCTTCTACGAGACGAATAGAGTTCCCCTGAACATATATTTTCTCCAGTTTTTCGCATCCTAAGACCATTACAAGGTAAATGAAAACGACTGTTGTTAAGAAATAACATAAATAGCGATGAACAAGAGCACTTTCCATCCACAGAAACTACGGAACATGTATAAAGTCTTACCATACAACGGACTCAGGTCAGATAATTTATTTCCTGCCAAGTTGATTTCCCTAAGTTTCAAAAGGGGCTGAGTACATGACACACAGAAAACACAATAGTTAGCTCACTTTCCAAAACTCTCATAAGCGGGGCGGGGGGTTGGGGAGGATGCGCAGGTATAAGTGCAAATGCTATAATCCTGCCTACAAAATAAACAAATGCACATACAAATAAGAAACACACAACTTACTTTTGAGGAAAGAGGCTGCAACGAAGCAATCGAGTTGTTCGATAAATCCAGAACCTCTAAATTAACACAATCTCCAAGTGCATCCGAAATTTTGTTCAACTTGAAGTTAAGAGATCACGCCACACGCAATACAAGGGTTAGGCATGAACAAAGGAACGTATATAACGTATTCAATAAAGCTTCAAACCGTACGATTTTGTATGCGAAACACTTGACTAACCAGACGTTACTTACATCCAAATTTGACAGGTTTAGATAGAAAATAGACTCCATGTCGAAGGAGGACGAGTGCCGCAGAATCAAATCACCCGTGAGCTCCATAACTGCCTATTCGTATGGTAGCCCATAGAAATACAATAGAAAAATAGCACAAGTTTATATAACCCACACAATATTAATCACACACCCACACAGCATCGCTAATAATCATGCATAACTCTTCGTTTCCTTCAAAAAATTGCAAGAGAAACGAAAAAAACGTAAAACATCTATAAAAACAAATAAACACATTGGCTACATTATTCACGACATCTCCATCCATTAAAACAACTATGTCCACCGTAATGAGTACTTGATGATCAATTAATTCGCTATTTTCAACGGATTTACGTAAGCAAGAGATCTGCAAAATGTGTACGCTCTCTCCCCCGGAATTTTTTCTTGCTTGTTAACTTGTCCTTCAAAACTACAGAAATAATTTCATTCGTATCCAGTTTTCAATGCAAAATTAACATACAAGAAAACGGGTGGGATCGTGCTCGACATATTCATGTTGATATTTGTTTTCAGACTATTTTACATTTAAACGATGTTGACAAATTTGCACCGTTGCATGTATATATTAACCCGAGTATTTACGTATGTATTTAATAATAACAAAACAAATAAAGGAAAAACAAACCTGCACTATGGAGTACAAGCGTACGAAAAGAGGATGATTAACGTGAAAAGAGCTCCAACTGTGTTGAGGAATAAGGAACAAATACAAAACTTATGCGAGCATAAGGAACTAGCTAGATAGAATAATGACTACGGACTCTTGAGATACTAAACACGTTCCACTTTGAACAGAAAAAAATACCGACGAATAAATAACAGTATACGGCATGCAATACAAAACAACGATATATCATATATACAAGCATGAGCACACATTGACAATAAGAGTGGGGGAGACGAAGAAACAAGTGCAAGAACAAGAAAATGAAAGAAACTGAATTTAACAAGAGAGAAACAATACGGAAGAGTTACTACAGAAGGAAAACGGACAGTGAAGCATGAGTGAAACAGCGAAGTGATAAGGATGTTGGTGATTTAAGTCAGAGGGGACGAGGAGAAGAAGGAAGAGAGAGGCGCGATTAGCGTTCTTACTGTCAACCATGTCCGAGTGGTTAGAGTCTCCGAGGAGGAGCTCGAAGGTATCCTTGGGGACAGACTCCTTCTTCTTCTCCTCTTCGACGGGCACCTCTACTCCCCGGGGTGAGCGACTGAGGGGGAGAAGGGGGTTGAAAAGTTCATCAACGTCCACGTTCACGTTGGAGGGAGGGAGGGGTTGGAGGGTCTGCTTCTGGGTCTTGATCAGCGTCTCCTCGATGTCTGTCATGGGCTCAACGGCAGAGGTAGCAGGCAAAGAGAGGGTTGCGTCAAGGGTGTGAAGGGAGATTATTCCACCCTCCTCGGAGGCGAGGGAGGTGAGGGCAGCATCGTTTCCAGAGGGAGAGTCCTGAGCGTCGAGGGGGGGAATAGGGAGAGGAGGCTACGGGATGAGAATGACGGACAGAGGGAGAGGCAGAAGGTGAAGAGGAAGGAGAAAGGTTTGGAGGGGGAGAGACGGAGTTGCTAGCAACCTCATCCGCCTTGAGGAGTTGATCGAGAGACATTCTGCGGCCAGCGAGACCAAGTCCGTTGAATTCGTCGGGGAAGTACCCGTCGTCTTCGTAGTCCAAGTCTTCGTCTTCCAGCTCCCCTCCGCAGCATCCACACTCTCGTACCCGTTGGTAATGATGGTGTGGACATAGACATCTCCTTCTCTCGTCTGATCGTAGTCTTCATCGTCCACCAACGTCTTTCCTGACACTCCATACACTGTCTTTGTCACAGCGTGCAAGTACTTAGAAGCAGACTTGTAGTGCTTCGTGGGAGTTACCAAGAGCTCGCATATACGCTGGACCGTGAAGGGGGGTTCTCCCATCCTCCAATCACACTTATGACTCTCTTGTATCTCGACTCGAACGTCTCTCCCTCTACCACATCCTTTGCTAAATCAATCTTCTCTCCATTTTCCACCATCTCCTGAAGATTAGTGAAAAACTTTACACACAACAAACGCTGGAGGTTTCTCCACTCGACATTAAGCTTTCCTGTCTTTACAACTTCCTCTAACGCCTGGTCCACAGAGGAGGTATTAGCCTTTGTGAACAGCTCGATAGGAGTCACCACATCTGAAGCAAGCAAAGCGAGGAAACATGAGATGTATCCGATAGAAACCCCAAATCATAAACACATACATACAATTAGTATCACATACACAAAATTATCATTCAACATGCGATGAAATGCTCGGAAACAAGAAGCGTTAAACACAGATCTAGACCATCTGTGACAACGAAAAGACACACATGCCATAAAACAGACAAAAAAAAGAGACAATCCCAGGTCTATCGTCGTTTAGAAACAATATCACCAAGAAGTTTTCTTTGAACTAACATATTTTTAGATGATTAGATCGGTGCCCAAACATACTTTTGTATAAAAAACATACCTCGTAATTGGTTATTGAGATTCACGTTCACCTCAGGCAAATCAAACATGCTGATTTACAACAAAACAATAAGATATTAGTGATATTAAAATGCGCCTACATTATTAAAAAACGCACACGTAGTGCGGTAAATGTAATGCTGCTTTCTTGACATTTCTTTTAACATTCAAATAAATACATATTCAAGCGAGGAACGAAATTGTGAGTCTATTTCGCGCAAGAAAACGAAAATAAATCACAATTTGTGTTGTATTTTTTTTTAATCCTACAAACACAGCGCTACAAAATGTATTCAAATCGTACATTCGTCAATATATACAGTATAAAAACACACCCATTATTCAACAACACTCACATATTTGTTACTCTTCTTAGGCGCATACAATCCTAGGAATGTGTATTCATCATTCCAAAAGATTTTTTAGATTCGAATCAAAGTTGCAAAATAAAAAAACCTCTATTTATACATATATATATATGGTCAATTATGTATACCACAAGCTCTTCAAGTATATTGCAGCACATATTCTATAATTTCTAGGAGATTATTTGAACATTATCCTTACATTGCATTTTATCATTCTGTTTGCTCTCTCTCTTTGTTCTGACTGAGCAGTCTTATTTTTGGAATACCAGTACTTTATTTTGACTCATCCTTTTAATCAAACCACGTAGTTTACTTTGACTATTAGATGTACAGTTAGCCCTGCATATTTATCTTTGAAAACTAATGAGCACACTCACTTTTCTTAGAGATCTTAACTGCGCCCATTCTTCTTAACCTGAAGTTAATCATAATGACAATGCTTTTATTTATAAACTTGTTTCCCAGACAAAATGTACATTTACACATTTATGACATCCAAATATGCGTTGTTATCGATTTAGTTTCTCTTATTGATTTGACTAATACCTTTCCGTTGTTTGCATGCACCACCCTTTGCACACCCCATCCATTCCTAGCTCACCATTATGTCAGAGTTCATTTCGAAAGAAGCCTTCATAGAACATGCAATTTCTTCGATATCCTATTTTTATGCTTTGACATTAGTCCTCTTGGGGATGGTCGATATCGAGTCGCAAAAAGAGGCCCATAAGAGGCAACGCATTGCTCATTTACTAGGTGCAGATGCTCAACCAGGAGTCTCCGTGAGTTCGGTAGGATCTGGCACCCAAGCAGCAAAATAGAACTGTCACATAAAACGTATCACTACCTCGATCATATGCGTCCACTCATAGTTTAACTAACGAATAACTTCTTCTCTCCACGTGTTGTACTCCCAGGGAAGCTCTATATTAACGTTCTTTAAGAGTTTGCTGTCGAGACCATCATTCTTGAGAAGCCTTATATTTGCTGGGTTTATGATCAGATCCAGCTCCAATCCTGTGATTTCTCTAGGTACTCGACTTTAGTGTCACTATACATGCTCCTTTTGCCATCGACATCTTTTCCTGAATTCTGCGACGGGCGTGGGTCCTCTTTTATCGCTTTCCTTTGTTGTTCGCATGGCTGAAGTACAGACAGACATATATGGACGGACTAATAACCAGCAATGCTACCCCCTCCCCTTTCCCCTCAACATTTCATAATTGTAAACCACGTATTCATATTCTGTAGTTCTTGCGATTGGCATATCGTCGGTCATATTTATTAGGTTTTCCTCCATGCAGACGAAGTACATCCCCAGCCTCGTCATTGTGGTGTCCATCCTGTATTCGTCTTTGCATGTAAGTTAATTTGAGACACGCATGTATATATACGCAAGAAACCCAATTCATCGCATTCATTGAATTAACTATAAGCAACCTACCTACCCTTCTCTCCTTGTAGATATACCGCCTTATCGACTCAGGCCATGACCAGTTCTAAAGAGCCGTTTCGTCGCACTTGTATTATATTCTTTTATTTATTCACATATAAGCATGCGCATGCGTTTCTTCCCTCATGTTTTTGCACTCTTATTTTTGCACACTCCTTGCTAGTTTTCAAGACACACAAAACATGTGCTTGCAACTTCTGCGTTAGCGTATACTTGAGATTGCCTTTCCGCTGTTCTTTACAATCATGGCTTATCTGTCGCTTTTCCTTGCCCTTACGAATGGACAACCGCAGCATATGGTTCATAAACAAGCAACAGATTCCTACCGTTGACAAATTCGTTCAAAAAAGCCCCTTGAATACGCCACTGTGCAATAGTCTCCAAAAACTACCGAACAGTGACATTGACATTGATAACAGCACACATTAAAAACATTCGCGTGCGCTTCAGAGGGTCTCTGAGCACAATAGACATCAAATATATAGATATATGTTAGGAGATCTGAGGAGGAGCAATCTAACTAGCAAAGTAAACAAGCAAATCAATTTTTTTTTATTTTTTTTCGATAACTGACATGTTTTATTGAGAAAATAAAACAGCCCCTCTCAATATCAACACGAATAGAGAGGACGTGCAGATGCTATAAGGATTCGTCACTGTGCAGTACT
>JAWNMU010000515.1:0-90788 GCA_035043665.1 Drosophila quasianomalipes
GCACATTTCCATATACTTTCGTATGTAGCTATTTGCACAAATATTTATTACATTTGTATAAAACTTGGTTTGTACGAGTATTCGCGTAGTTCAATAATTGCGAATTGTACGTAAGAAAAAAAAAAAAACGTATAAATGGCTAAGATATGCCAATAAATACATTGGTTATATCGTATCATTTCCTCTTTTTGAGGAAAAGTCTTCACATTGAAATAAAAATGTTTCACAAAAAATGTTTTGAATGAGTTTGGAAAGCAAGGCAATATCATTTAAAGTAACAGTGCATGTTGCAGAAGAAGAAAGGGCGGAGAGATACGAAGGAGTACAAATAGTGATGAGCGGCTGGGGAATGAAAGGAATAATTTGCGCGTTCATTTTGACCATGCGTCCCCACTTTTGCTTGGTGGCCCATGAGAGTGCGAAGTTGATCTGAGTTCTCTGAATTTCTATGAATGATCAGAGGCAGGAAGAGGGGGTTGAAGAGACTGAAGGGCTTATCAATGGCGGTAGAAATGGTGAGAGGGGAGATAAGGGAAATAGGGCTCACAGGCGATGGAGGAGAAGAACCGGGAGAGGAGGTAGAAGGGGAGGAGAGAGGAGGGGACGAGGTTGCGGGGGCAGAGGTAGAGAAGGAACTGGGAGTGGTGGGAGTAGCAGGGGTTGCGGTGGGTTGGAGAGAGAGAGAGAGAGCTCCTAGCGTGAGCGGGGCGAATGGGTGTGGACGGCTGTGAGAAGGGGTAGGAACAACAGTCAAAGACTCATCTCCCTCCCCTTTACTTCTATTATACGCACCTTTGAGCACCTCTCCTGCTCAGCTGTAGCGGAGGGCTCAGAGGAGGAGGGGGCGATCGAGTTAAAGGGTCTCCGATTCCAGCAGTGGGAGGTACCACAGGGCTCTTGGTGAGAGGGAGGCGCGGGGGGAGAGTAGGGAAAGAGGGGGAGGGGGGCAAGCGAGCATTGCTGGGAAGCTTCAAAAACGGACTGTGCTGATTGGCAGAAAACAGAGAAAAACAACAGAGACAACACGCATGAGTCCGAAAACAACAAGCTTTGGTTCTTAGCAAACATAGCGGGGGCATACACGCTTTGGTACTCTAGGAATGGGGGGCAGTAGGAGACAGAAGAGGAAGCAGAGGAGGAGATAGGGGAGGAAGCAGAGGAGGAAGCAGAGGAGGAAGCAGAGGAGGAAGCAGAGGTGGAGGTAGAGGAGGAAACAGAGGAGGAGGTAGGGAGGAGGCAGAGGGGGAAGCAGAAGTGGAGGTAGAGGAAGAAACAGAGGGGGAAGCAGAAGAGGTAGAGGAAGAAACAGAGGGAGAGGCAGAAGAGGTGGAGGGAAACAGAGGAGGTGGAGGGGAAGAAGCAGAAGATGGCTTCTTCACTTCCTTGGCGACAGAGTAGGTTGAGATTTCGCTAGCGATGAAGGACATGCAAACGACGAAGAAAGAGTCTCTGATGAGCGAGGCAACGACTCTGCTTTCCTTATCACTCTTTCTGTCTCTAAGACCACGCAGGTACACCGGAGGGAGATTCATACAAATCGAGGAGAGAGGCGCTGAGGAGGAAAAGGTGGGAGCAGTGGGAGCAGATACAAGAAACACAGGGAAGCGCAGGCGAGAGGTAGACGAAGAGGTGCAATGGAAGCATTTGGGCCGCGAAGGCTATCGATGAAGCCACTGATTCCTTATCAGAAAGATTGAAGACGTAGTGTCGGAGGAGGGAAAGCACGCAAGTCACGGTGAACTGCCCTAGCTGTGTGTTGATTGAACGTGTGCTGAAAAGAGGTCTTGGCGACCGAGTTCTGTTCCTTGTATACATCCCCCTTGAAGTTCCAGAGAGAGGAAAAGGACGCATCGGCCTTTGACAAAATGGCGGGGACATTGATGTTACGTAAGGATTGATATAGACGAGTGATGAGGGGGGTCACGGTGCTGGAGAGGATGAAAAGAAGGTGGAGCGCGAGTGCGTCCACATCGCTGACCCTCCTCTTCGTCTGTAGCTTACACCTAGACACAAACTTCGCCAACAAAGTGTCTGCGAAGAGGAAGCAGGAGAGGAGGGTCGAATCACAGTCGTCCTCTTGCGCAAAACGTCCTCCGAGGGAACATAACCGAAAGAAGACTCAACCAAGTGGTTCAGTTTTACTGGGTACCCATCTGCCCCCACAATTTCGATCACGTCCGCATCTCCCTTCGCCGATGTAGGCCTCCTTCCCACAGGAATTTCTGAGGTAAGGGGCAATAAGTCAGCCTTCTTCCCCACCTCTGACGGCGCTCCGCTGTAGATGTACGGCCAAAAGACTTCGCCCAGTCCTTCGTTCAGAGATAATCTCACGTACAGCGTCGAAGCAAACATCATGCGAATACTGAGAGAAGAAAAACTCTGAGAAAACGGAAGGAGTAAACACACACCGCACAGATACACGCACAGATACACACACACACATGTATATATACATATACACACACAGATTAGCTATTTCATGTACAAGATAAGCGCATGGAAACATCAACATAATGTGATATCCTGGAAGGGAATAGGCATAACGTGTAGAGTTATAAATCCCTGAGGAGAATATAGTTGCCTTACTTGAAGAAGATTTAAAGAGAGCGCTCCGGGGTACGAAGGTGAATCGAGAGTAGAGGGACACAGAATCAACGGAAGGAACTTGGCGCACGACTGGTAAAGGAAGGAGGAAAACTAGACGTTGTTGACAGAAGAGAAGACGACGCAGATAATAAACCATACGAACAAATTAGATGAGTCGAGTAATCATAACACATATACAGCAGGATTATCATGCAAACAACTACATAAGGACATCAAATGATGCAAACACGCACACAGTGAAACAAATTCCCGGTTTTTAATGCCCAGAAATACGGTTAATACAAAGACATGCCGTATTTGAAGACTTACTTCTTTTTCCTCCATGAGTGGTATGAGTCTTCTACGGAGACAAGTACTAACGCCGTCGATCATGGCGTGAACGGTGTGGAGTACATGCGGGGAGGTAGAGTTGGAATACGGACCTTAGCACAAGACTGTTTGGGATTTCGTTGGATGAAGGGTCGAGGAGACTGTGACGTCTTACCCTGAAGCGGGGAATAAGAGACGAAGATACTGTGGCCAAGTCAAATGCTCCGTGGAGAGCAGTCGAGAGGAGAGAGACCCCGACATCCATCACTAGTCCCTCCGCTCTGAATGCCGAGGGACATATCGCTGCAGCTGCGTTTGAAATAGCAAAGATTCCAGACAAGATCTCCACAGTCGACAATACAGTCTTGCGGGACTTGACCTCCCAGAGGGAAGGAGGTCAGACACGAACTTCTGAAGCAACTGGATCATGCCATCTTTATTGGAGACGTACGCTATGATGATCCGGATCACGTCGAGAGACAGAGGCACACTCGATCACTCCCGATGGATGCCCCGCACAAGAGTCGGGGGAGAGGGGTCAGAGGAGGACGGAAGGTTCAGATCAATACCATCAACATGCTCAACATACACAACAGCGGCAGGCTACCGCGAGTGGCATATCCGCAAACACAAGCGTTGGGGACTGGGGAGAGAGGTGCGCCGGGCATGGCAAATGCAGGAGGAGAACGAGGTGGCGAGGGGATGAAGGCGTCGTCCTTTATGACTTCTTCGCTCCAAACACACCGTCCGTCCCCTCTCGCACTTGACGTCACCACAGATCTCTGCGTCTTTGTTCCCGGCAGCTCCCTTGCTTGCCCATATCGACGTCTCCCTTCCCACACTCCTTATGAGAGAGAGTAAGTCCTGAAGACGGTGCTCGTCTTTGACCCTTACATTTTCTTCGTTGGAAGAGAAGAGAGAGAGACAGGATACTTCAAGGTCGAAGAGTGTCTGTACTCGTTCCTTCTCCAGGGCCACCTGGACCACTTCGAACGGAGCATCTACCAAGAGAGCAGAAGAGGCTTCGTCCGATTGATCTACTCCAAAACTCTTGAGTTTCTCCATAGCTTCCTCCTCAACGTAACTGCGGTGGACGAGAAGGAGCAAGAAGTGGATAGGCAGAGGAACATAGCCTTGGCGAAGGAGGAAATGGAGAGAGACACCTCCTCCACCACTAATTCAGAGGCTGTTTGCACATTCCCTGGACTCCCTTCTTCGTTGTCAACCTTCTCAGCTCGGGGAGTACATAGGGAAGGGAGGAAGAGGAGGAGGAGGAGGAGGAGGAGGAGGAGGAGGAGGAGGGGGAGGAGGAGGGGGAGGACGAGGAGAGAGATTCCTTCTGGGGACCGGTAAGTGCTGAGTATATGGGGAGGCAGAGACGCATGGACGCTCGGATATGGTTGATGCAGATGGAGGAGGAGTCCAGAATAAATTGAGAGGAGAGAAGGGAACAATCCATGCTGACTCCCATTATAAGCCCTTTTCCATGCGCAAACACACGGGCCTCCACGCACGCACCTCTAGGTACAACGGAAGAAGGGGTAGGGGAGTAGGGGGAGCTGGGAGAAGAAGAGGAAGACGAAGGAGAAGAGGAGGAAGAGGACGGAGAAGGGGAGCTGAGGGCAATGGAATTGGAGAAGCACGGAGAGTTACAATGAGTGACAGACGTACTGAGAAGGAGGAAAGAGAGATGTGACGTGATCACGTGCACCATCGAGAGAGAAGCGTCGCCTCCCTTCCTCCCTAGCAACGAGTTGTAGGAGGAGAGGAGGAGGTTGGCGTGCCCGAATTCACCTTGCAAGTCGAACAGAGGAAGACCGGGGGAGAGAGGGGGGCTCAGGTGAGGAAGAGGAGGAGGAGGAGGAGGAGGAGGAGGAGGAGGCGGAGGAAGAGGAGGAGAGGGAGAGAGGGTAGTATGACACCACGGAGTTTACACAGGAGGAGAGGGAAGAAGAGACAGGGTTGGGGTTCATCGAGGGGGAAGTACCGTCAGAGAGAGAAGGAGAAAAAGAAAAGGAAGAGGGGAAGGCGGAGGCGAAGGGGAAGGACGAGAGAGATTTCTCCCATAGGTCGGCGAGAGGAGAGAGGGGGAGAGAGGGAGGGGAAGGGGAGAGAGGAGAGGAGCGATTCTAAGATAGGGGGTCTCCCAAACCATGACTTCTCGTCACAATCACCTCCATTCCATTCCTGAAGGTGGGACGAGGAGGGAATGAAGAGGAAGAGGAGGCGGAAGAAGGGGAAGAAGAGGAAGAAGAGGAAGAAGAGGGAGCGTTCTGTATGGGCGCGACAGCGTGGGGGAATTTTACAACGAGCTTGAAAGTTCTATACATGATGAAGATTAGGCTTGATATGACAAAGGATACCATAGAAGACAACACTGAGACACTACTGTCGCCGAGCATGGCGTCCGGTGTCACCCCCTCTTCCTCTGCCCTCTCCTCCGCCCTCTCCCGCTGATCTTTCCCTCTCAGCCTTCTGTGCCTCAGAAGGGAAGAGGGAATGGACTGAGTGGCAGCGGAGCAGGAAAATGTGAGCGAACGAGCGCAGGGTGTAGAAGCGGAGAAGGAGAGCCGTGATGGAGGAGGCGGAGGAGAGGGGGAAGGACTCAAGGGAACCGAGGAGGAGGATGGGGGCAGAGAGGAGGGGGCGGAGGAAGAGAAGAGTGCAAGGGAAGCGAACGAGTTTTTACGAGCAGAGGCGATGAAGAGGGGGTTGGAGAGGGTGTCTTTGGCAAAGATAAAGGAACAACGCGTTGACAAACAAGAAGTAGAACGAGAGACTGACAGAAAGGGCAGAAAAGGGACGGGGAGGAAGAAGATACGGACCAGCAAGGAGAAGGAGAAGGGGTGGGGAAAGAGGAAGAGGAAGAGGAAGAGGAAGAGGAAGAGGAAGAGGAAGAGGAAGAGGAAGAGGAAGAGGAAGAGGAAGAGGAGAAGGGAGAGGAAGAGGGAGAAGGGGTGGGAGTGGCAGCAAAAGCAGCAATGGTTGAGCTAATTATGAAGCAAGAGAGGTACACCACAGAAGGAGAGATGTTGGATGCATTCTGTGCCTCAGAAGACGAAAGCTTTGAATAGGTGAGGTCGACTGCCTCTTTTCGAATACCTTGCCCATCCGCATAAGCCAATCGCACAGCATTCCGTCCAAGGGATTTAACCCAGCCGAAGCGTCTCTCGTGAAAACTTCTCTTTCTCTTCTTCTCCCTCCCCTCCTCCTCTCCTTCTCTGCTTTTTTCTCTTTCCCCTTCTCTCCACCCGGTTCGAGAGAAGAACTCAGGACCACGAGAGGGCGAGGGGAATAGAGGAAGAGTAAGGCAAGGAGAGGAGAGGAGGAAGGGGAGGAGGGAGATGAGATTGATAGACATCGACGCAGGAATAGATGAGTGCAGGCTAGTGAGAGACGAGCTAATTACATTGGAGGTAGGGGGAGAAGGAGGACAAGCATCAGAGGAGAGGAGAGGGAAAGAGGACGAGGGGGAGGACGAGGAAAAGGGCGAGGAGGAGGAGAAGGGAGAAGACAAAGAGGAAGAGAGCTTAGATGCTGGAGAAAGGAAGGATGTGGAGGGGGAGTTGTTCTTAGATCTCTTTTTCGAGTCCTTCTTCTTGTCTGCTTCTTCGCTCTCTCCCTCATCTCGAAGTCTTTAATTCCCACCCATTCCACGCAATACAAGGAGCTGAAGATGGAAGAAGAAGCAGAGGGAGAGGAAAGGAGACCCAATCTGTGCAGCACATAGAGGAGGGAGGAGGGAGAGGAGGAGGGAAGGAGAAGATGGGGAAAGCCAGAGGACCAGAGAAGAGAAGAGGGGGAGGAGACTAAGGCAAACGGGGAGTGAGCGGGAGAAAGGGAGTGGGAGAGGGGGCGAAAGGGAGAGTCCATGGATTTGATTCGCCATGGGCCTCCCTCGCCATCCTATTCTCCTCCATCCCTCCGTCCACTCTGCCATCCTCTTCTCCTTCTCTTTCTCCTCCTTCTCCTTCCTCTCCTCTTGTCTTTGCCCTCACCTTCTCTCTCTCCTTTTCCTTCCTCCTTCCTCTCCCTCTCCCTTTCGTTTGCTGCCTTGCTGAGCTTAATCTTTTGATTACGCTTCTGAACTCTTTGTAGAGCAGTGAGTTCTCTCCCTTCGAGGAGGAGTAGGAGGCGTTGAGGAAGAGAGAGGAGACGAGAGAAGAGAAACAAGAGGAAGCGGAGGGTAAAAGCAAAGGAACGGAGGACAGAAGGGGGAGGAGGGAGGGAAGCTGGAGTTCTGGGTATTTCAGAGAGGAGGAGAAGAAGAAGGTGAGTGAGGATGGAGGGCAGGGGGAGGAGGAGGAGAAGAGGGAGGGAGAGGGAGGAGAGGGCTGGCCTCCCTAGGTGCTCGTACTGATTCGTCATCACCTCGGATCGTTGAAAAACAAGTCGAAGATGTGATTGTGAGACAGAGAGAGCGAGGGCAGGAGAGACTCTTCCTCTTCTGAGACCCTGAAGGGAGAGCGAGAGGAAGGGAGGGAACGAGGGGTAGAGGAGAGAGAGGAGGAGAGGGGCGAGGAAGAGGGAGGCGAAGAAGAGGGAGAGGTGGAGGACGAGGGAAGGTGGGATAGGGTGTTGAGGGCACTACAGAACACGTTGTCTTCGATCGAAGGAATTGTACAAGGGGGTAGAAGAACGAGAGGACGTGGCGGTGGTAGTGGAGGAGGAGGAGGAGGAGGAGGAGCAGGAGGAGGAAGATAAAGAAGGGGAAGAGAAAGAGGAAGAGGGGCAGTAGTAGTCGGAAGGCAAGAAACACGTATGAGAGAGAAGAAGGGATTCCGGAGAGATGAAGAGGGAGGACAGGAGGGAGGAGTGGGGGCGGAGTGGGAGGGGGGTGAGAGAGAGAGAGAGAGAGAGGGTCTGCGTCAGTGTTTGCGCTAGTGCTGGTGCATGGTGTGCATGGTGTGGGAGGGACGTCGATTCTACTGAGTTCGATCAGTGACTCCCCTGTGCTCGAATTACCAGATCCTTTGTCCAGCATATTCAGAATAATCGAGGAGAGAGAGGGCAGAGGGAGAGGGAGAGGGAGAGAGGAAGAGGAAGAAGAAGAGGAAGAGGAAGAAGAAGAAGAGGAAGAAGAAGAAGAGGAGAAGAAGAAGAAGAAGAGGAAGAAGAGCAGAGGTGAATGAAATTGGAGGATAGAGGAATCGAAAAGGTCCATGGGAATAAGAGGGAGAGGACAGTGAAGGAGCAGGAGGGCGAGGGGGACGAGGAGGAGGGCGAGGAGGAGGAAGAGGAAGAGGGAGAGGAAGAGGAAGAGGTAGGAGAGAATGAGTCCGAGCAGTCGAAGAGGGAGAAGAGGAAGGGAGAGTGAGATGGAAGAAGAGAGGAGGAGGAGCGGACTGATGAGGAGCGCCAAATATCGGTAGAAGAAAGGAGGAAGGAGAGGGGAGAGGGGGACAGGGTAGGAGGCAAGGGAATGGGAGATGAGAGGGACAGAGAACCAGAGGAGAGGACAGAAGGTGGGGAGGAAGGGTGGGGAGAGGGAAGAGAGAGAAACGCATGAGTGGGAAGGGCTATAGAGAGAGAAATAATACCCGAGAGAACCCGCGCAGACCTAGAAGCGATTAGAGGGGGAGAGAAAGGAGAAAAGCAGGTCGACGAACTGAACACTCGAAACAAAGACCTCAACAAAGAATCTACAGAGGAGGGGGAGAGAGAGGGCGAGGGAGGGAGGAGGAGGAGAGGGAGGAGGGGAGGAGGAGAGGGAGGAGGAGGACACGTCGTCCTCGCCCACGCCCAGCTCTCTCTCTTTCTCTACTCCCCTCCGCTCCTCCTCTCCTTCCTTCCCCTATTAAAATCTCGACAGCCATCTCCACACTCCTTCCTCTGATCCCGCCCCTACCTCTTGATCTTTGCGATCCTCTCTCTCCACCTTCACCTTCTCTTCCCTCCTCTCCTCCTTCTCTCCCCCTTCCTCTTCCCCTAACGCCAAGCAGTCCACAAACGGAATACGCAGCAACCCTTTTCTCTCTCCCTCTGCTCCTGAGAGGTTGGCTCCTCCCTCGTGTAGTTGGCTCGTTTGATACTGTGCCGCGTCTTGGTTCGCAGAGAGAATTATATCGAGGCAGGCGAACGGAGGGATATACGGAGAGAGAGTCGGACGAGCTGTCGAGAAAAGAGAGCGAGAGGACGGAGAAAGAGGGAGTCAGGGGAGAGGAAGCAATCCGTAGCGGTTGGTCCACTCGTCACGGTCATTCCCATCCTCTCTCCCTCTCCTTCTCTCTCTCTCCCTCCCCTGCTCTCTCTCTCCCTCCGTTTCCGCCTCAGACTCATCCCCTCCCTTTTCCCGCTCTCTCCGCTCTGGCCCTCGCTTTCTTTACTTTCTTCTCTCTGACCCTCCCTTTCCCTTTACTCTCATTGCATAAAATGCACTAGCCAAGGACTTGTATTTCTGAGAAGAGGAAGAGAGATTCAAAACAAGGAAAGAGGGAGGCAGCGGGGGATGAAGAGGAAGAGGAGGAGGAAGAGGAGGAGGAGGAGGAGGAGGAGAGAAGAGAGAATCAGAAGAGGGGGAGGGGGAGGAGAAGGACGAGAAGAACACGTAGGAGGAAGAGAGGGAGGAGGGTGAGAAGAGGAGGGCTGATTCTAGCAAGAGAAGTCCAGGAAGATCAGAGCGCTGGGCAAGAGGAGCCGCAGTGATCAGAGTAGGAGGGGGAGGGGGAGGGGGAGAGAGGGTGGGAAAGAAAAGAGGAAGGGGACGGAGAAGCGCTTGCTTGAACTTTAGATGTTTCGTTTCTTTCGGTTAGTCTCGCATTGCCCCACTCAAATTGAGACCCCGTGTCGATCCACTTGATCAAAGAAGAAATAGAGCCCGAGGGAGCTTCGGCGTCTGAAATAGAAGAGAGGAACTCAAGGGAGGAGATGAGAGAGGCGCAGTGGAGGGCTTGGAGAGACGAGTCCCAGGGGCGAGAAGAAGGACGGAGGACGAGGGGTGGGAGAGGGAGAGAGGAAGGGCGGACGCACGGATATCCCAGTGACGGTGCAGGGAGAGTATATCTGAGAGAGAGGAAGCGAGAGGAGGGGAGGAGGCGGAGGGGGAGGCGGAGGGGGAGGAGGAGAGGGAGAAGAGGAAGGGGACGAGGAGGAAGAGGAGGAAGGCGAACAGAGCGAGGGGGAGGGAGAGAGAGGGAGGAAGAGGAAGAGGAGGACGAGGAGGAGAGAGGAGGACGAAGAGGAAGAGGAAGACTCCGTAGTCTAGTTTGTAGGGTTCTTTACGTCGCAAGAGCCCCTCCATGCATTTCGATTGATATGCACCCGCCTCCACGCCCTCATACGCATCCTCGTACTGGCCTCCGCATTCTCCTTCCTTCTGTCCCCTTCTTTCTCCGTCCCTCATTTTGTTCCTCTTCGCGTCCACCTTCCTCCCCTTCTTCCTCCTGAATTCGACCTTCCCTCCCATACCCACCTTCTCTAAAACAGCATACTCGTCTCCCAACGCGAACAGCCGTTTTATTATTGCTGACTCAACAACGTTCACCCACATCGTTTCTTTCAGACCGAAGTCTAGACCGAAGGGAGTGGGAAAAGAGGGCGAAGGAGAGGAAAGAGCAGTAGAAGTGGAGGGAGAGGAAAGGGAAAGGGGAGAAGAGGAAAGGGAAGAGGAAGAAAGGGACAACAAAGACTTATACAATTCAACCGACGAAGAGTAGGAGGAAGAGGCGAGATGGAGAGGGGGAATGGAGGGGAAGGAGAAGGGGAGGGGAAGAAGAGGAGAGGGAGAGGAGGTAGGGATCAAAAGCATCTGTATCGTCATCGACCATCAACAAGTTCTCTCTTCTCTCTCCTCCTCTCTCTTCTCCTTCTCCCCGGTCATTCTCCTTCTCCCCTTCCTTTCTCTTTTGGCTCTTCTTCTTCTTCGCGCCCCCCCTGCCCCTGCCTCTGACTCAGCGTCTCCTCCCCCCTCTGTTTCTGTGTTGGTTGCATTTCCCGCCTTTCCCCCCTTCGCCCCTCTTCTTCCCTTCGTCACGTTATCATCACTCCCCACCTCTTCTTCTTCTTCTTCCTCTATTTCATCATACAGTCTCCGTAATACATTCAGTTTGAGATCTACCAACCTCCTCTCGTCTCTCTCCCTCTCCCTCTCCCTCTCCCCCAACGTCTGTCCCGCCTCCCTCTTTCCTCTTCCCCATCCCCTCTTCTCCCACTCCGAACTCAAAGCTACGAGGGAAGAGGGAGAAGCCGAGGCACATAGGAAAAAAGAGCGAGGGGGGAGGGGAAGGAGCGGAGCTTAGAGGAGGATGAGGGAGAGAAAGAGGGAGGGGAAGAGGGAGGGGAAAGGAGGGGAAGAGGAAGGGAAGAGGAACAGAACCCAACTTGTTTGTTGCTATAGATAGAGTTAACAGAAATATCTGCATCAAGCGTCATCAGAGTATCTGCTTCCTCCTCTATCCTCTTCCTTCCTCCTCTCCTTCTCCTTCTCCTTCTCCTTCTCCTTCTCCTTCCCCTTTCCTTCTCCTTTTCCTTCCCCTTCTCCTTCTCCTTCCTTTTCTCCTTCTCCTCCTTCTATGTTAGTGTACTCCACCCACAAAAGAGGCAGATCAAACGCGTCCTCCTCCATAGCTTCCCTTCTTTCTCCCCTCCTTCCTCCTCCTCCTCGTCTCTCTCCCGACGTCCTCGAATTCTTCTCTTCTCCTACTAATCCCCTCTTCCCACTCCTCGACCCCTTTCCACCCCTTCGCAATCGAAAAATCAGAAGCAGAAGAGGAAGAAGAGGATGAAGAGGAGGAGGAAGAAGAAGAAGAGGAAGGAGAATGAGGAAGAAGGAGGAAGAGGAGGAAGAGGAGGAAGAAGTTGGATAGTGGGAGGGAGGGAGGAGAGGAGAGAGAGTGGGAGTAAAGGTGGAAAGAGGGACAGAAGGAGGTTTTTCCCACTGGCAGTGCGATCAACTCGTAAGTGTTTGAGGGCGAGGGAAGCGGAGTGTGTGAGGGAAAGGTAGATCAGAGAGAGAGAAGATGAAAGTGAACGGAAGCCCAGGGAGAGGGAGGCGGAGGAGAGAGGAGGAGAAGAGGAGGAGGACGCGGAGAGGGAGAGGAGGAGAGTGTGGGCATGTGAGGTAAAGGTGAAGTTGAAGGAGGAAAGGGAGGGATGAAAGGAGGGAGGATGCACGCCCACAGGACACGTAGGAATCAGGAATGTCGGAAAAGAAAGGGAAGGGGAAGGGGAAGGGGAAGGGGAAGGGGAAGGGAGGGGAAGGGAAGGGGGGCAGAAGGGAGAAGAGGAGAGAGGCCGGACGAGTGAGAAGAGAGGAGAAGGACTCTGTGATGGACAGCAGACGAAAGGGAAAAACAAACGGAGAGAAGCGATACCAGCAATGACATCGCCTCCTTCTCCTTCTCCTTCTCCTTCTCCTTCTCCTCCTTCCTTCTCCTCCTTATCTCCATTCTCTTTCCCCTCCTCCGTTTCCTTTTCTTTCTTCTTCTCCTCCTCATCCTCCATATCTTCTCCTTCTCTTCCTCCTTTGCCTTTCTTCCTCCCCTTCTCCTCCTTTTCCTCCTCCTTTTCCTCCTTCTTCGTTTCTTCTTTTCCTTGTTTGCGTGGTGCTGGGAGAGGAAAGAGAGAGCTTCGGAGATCGCGGGAGAGAGAGAGGAGAGAGGGAGACGCGGAGAGAGTGTGACGTCAAATTGAGACTGACTCCTAATCCCTGACTTAACGTGAATCCACAAGCGACATCTTCCTCCGTCTTAGGCTGAGTGAATTCACTCCACTCGCCAGTGATTCCCCCTTCTCTCTCTCCCTCTGCGCTCTTTTTCTCTTCCTCCTCCTCATCCTCCTTCCTATCCCTTTCTCTTCCTCCCTCTTCTTCCTCACCCCTCTCTTCTCCTTCCTCTTCTTCCCTCTCTTCCTCTCCATCTCTTCCCCCCTCCTTCTCCATCCCTTCTCCTTTTCCTTTCCTTCTGCCTCCCCCCGCCCCTCACTTCCCTTCTTTTCTTCTCCTTCTCCTTCTCCTTCCCTTCCTTCCCCTTCTCCTTCCCCTTCCCCTTCCCCTTCGCCCTCTCCCTTTCCTTTTCTCCTCAGCAACTGAGCTATCGAGTGGACGCCTCCCTTATACCCGAATGAGAAGATTAGTGACATCAACAGGGACTCAGACGAGAGAACAAGCGATTCGAGAGAACAGATGGAAAGAAGACAGAGGGAAGGACAGTGGAGCACTAAGGAGTGCAAGAAATAACTCACATCGCAGGAGGGTGAGCCAGAGGCAGAGGGGGACTCGCAGGAAGGAATGGATGAAGTGGATGAAGAAGAAGAAGAGGAAGAAGAAGAAGAGGAAGAGAAGAAGAAGGAGGAGTAGAGGAAGAAGGAGAAGAAGAAGAAGAGGGAGAAGGGGGAGAAGAAGAAGGAAAAAAGAAGGAGAAGGGGGAGAGGGACAAGGATGAGGGAGGAAGGGAAGAGAGAAGAAGAGGAAGAAGAAGAAGAGGAAGGAGAGGAAGGAAAAGAGGAAGAAGAAGAAGAGGAAGAAGAGGAGAAGAGGAGGAAGAGGATCGGTACAAGGACAGCAAAAGTTGACAAAAAGAGCGAGGGGGAGTGGGGAGAGAAAGGGAGGAAGAGAGCGGAGGGAGGGAGAGGGAGGCGGAGGCAGAGAGGAGGAGGGCGAGGGTAGAGAGGAGGGAGAGGTGGAGACAAAGGAAGAGAAGGGGAGGCCGTCTCTTACACAAACAAAAATCACACCTTCCGCAACTGAACAAGAGGGGGGCGGAGGAGTGAAGGGGGGAGCAGAGGCAGAGGCAGAGGCAGAGGCAGAGGCAGGATGGAGGAGGAGGAAGCGAGGAGGAGGAGGAAGAGGAGGAGAAAGATTTGGTTCTAGCTTTGATCCAAAGAAGAAGAAGGGACTTCTCAATTTGAATGGCGTTTCGGATAGTGCGGAGAGAAAGGAGAAGGGTTGTGAGACCGACAAAAGATCTTTTTGGAAAACACGACGCACGACCCCTCTGGCGAGAAGAGAGAAAGGGGAAGTGAGAGAGAAGGGGGAGAAGGAGGGGAAGAAGGCGACTAGCATTCGATTGGAGGTTCCCCCTCTCCCCTCCCTCTCTCTATCTCCTTCCCTCTCTCTTTCTCCTCCTCCCTCTTTTTGAGGCGTTATGGCCACAGAGGATGAGGAGGAGGAGGAGGAGGAAGAAGAGGAGGGAAAAGGAGAGGAAGGAGGAAGAGGAAGAGGGAGAGAGGGGAGGGAGAGGAGGAGGAGGAGGAAGAGAGAGAGGAAGAGGGAGGGGGAGAGTGAGAGGGAGGGGGAATAAGGAGTGAGCCAATGTCGAAACAGATCGATGAGAATGCTCCTTCCTTTGTCTTTGTTTTTCTCCTCTGTTCTCTTCATTTCTCCTCTTCTCCCTCCTCTCCCTGCTTCCTCACCCTCTCCTTCTCCCCACTCTTCCGTCTCTCCTACCCCCGTTTCTCTCCTTTTCCATCGCCGTCCTCTCCTCCTCCTTCTTCCCCTCCCTCTTCTCTCTATTCCGCTTGCTCCCTATTAGTTCTTCGAAAAAAGAAACGAGATCTTCGCAAGAAAAATAAGATGTAGGGGAGGAAGAGGAAGAGGAAGAGAGAAGAGAGAGGAGAGAGAGGAAGAGGAGGAAGAGGACACGTATGCATTAGTGCGCTGACAAATACTAAGGGAAGCGAGGGAGGAGGAGAAGGAGGAGGAAGAGAAAAAGGGAGAGGAGGAGCAGAAGGCGAGAGGAGGGAAAGGTATTGAATGTAAGGAGGAGGAAGAAGAGGGCGTAGGTGGAGGGGGAGGAGAGAGGGAGAGAGACAGAGGAGAAGAGAAGAGAGGGAGAGGGGAAGAGAGAGGAGAGAGAGGGTGGGAGATCCACGTAGAAAGAGAGGAAATTAGAGAAATACAGCTCACAACCTCAGCCTTTCTCTCTCTCTCCTCTCTCTCCTCCTCTCTCTCCTCCCCTCTCCTCCCTCTCCTCTCTCTCCTCTCTCTCCCTCCTTCTCCCCACCCTCCTTCTTCCTCCCACCGCCCTTCTCCCTCTCCCTTTTTCTCTGTGTACGCCTCTCCCTCTTTCCTCCCTTCCGCTTCCCCTTCCCCCCTTTCCCTCTCTCCTCTCTCCTCCTCCATCCCCATGTCCTTCATGACTCCCCTCCTCTACTCTTCCTTCCACATCCAAGGAAACACTCAAATTGAGAAAACCACTCAACTTGAGATAATCCTGCTCTCTTTCCCGTTACTCTCCCTCTTCTTGTGAGTCCTGGTCCTCCTTTCTGCAGACCGTTCTTCGCCCTTCCCCTTCTCTCTCTGCCCAGTCCCCGATCCCTATAGCTCATTCTCCCTCCGCCCCCTCCTTCTTTCTCTTCATCGTCACATCTGCATTCTTCGTCTTCCCATTTGCACTCCTCCCATTCCTCTCCCTCTCCCTCTCCCTCTCCCTCTCCCTCTCCCTCCCCTCTCCCTCCTCATCCTCATCCTCATCCTCTTCCTCTTCCTCTGTTTCAGCTTCTAGTTCGTCCGCGACCATCTTTGAGCAAATAGACAGCGAACGAATGAGCGAGTGGAGGGAGGAGGACAGAGGCGCGGGGCGAGGAGGGAGAGATGGTGGGGGTCGCGGGAGGAGGAGGGGAGGGAGGAGGCTGGCAAAGGAGGGGCCACGGATGAGAGAGAGATAGAATCTATTTTCTCCTGGCTGTACTTTCTTTTTCTTCCGTCGTCAACTTCCCATCCACCTCTTCTTCTCCCTCCGCCTCCTCCTCTTCCTGCCGTTTCCTTCTCTCTCTTCCTCTTTCTTTCTTCCTCCAACCACCCCTCTCTCTCCCCTTCTCCCTCCCTCTCCCCTTCCTTTTCCTTTTCCTTTTCCTTTTCCTTCTCCTTCTCCTTCTCCTTCTCCTTCTCCTTCTCCTTCTCCTTCTCCTTCTCCTTCTCCTTCTCCTTATCTCGGAGATCATCACTTGGAGCAATAAGAGGTAAAGAGGAGAAAAACACAAGTCTAAGGTTCTTCTTAATGAAACGGAACTCCCACTTCCCCTCTCTCTTCTCCCCTTCTCCGCCCTCACCTCCTCCGTCCCCTCCTTCCCTCACATCAGCTCTCCCCCATTCCATTCGCGACCCCCTCCACCCCCTCCCGCCCCCTCCACTGCCATTCCTCTCGCTCCCTTCGCTCTTCCCTCTACCTCCCTCTCTTCCTCTTGCCTCTCCCTCCCTTCCCTCTCTCCCTCTTCTTTCGCTCTAACAGAAATAACACCCACCACTGATGAAACTACTCTGCTGAAGAGGACGTCTCTCACTACCAGTCCACACACTCTCTGCTCTAGCCTCAGCCACTTCATATACCTTCCCTCTGCCTCTGCCTCTCTCTCTTCTCCCCCTTCCCCTCTTCCCCTTCTTCTTCTCCCTCCCCGTCCTCCTCTCTCCCCTTCCCTTTGCTGCTCGCAAATGAAGAGAGACGAAGAGGAGAGGAGGTGGGGGAGGGAGGTCAAGAGGTGAAAGGGGAAGGAAAGAAGATGGGGGAGGGGACGAGGAAGAGGAAGAATAAGAGGAAGACTTGAGAAGAGAAGGGGAAGAGGAAAGGGAAGAGGAGGCAGACCTGAGGGAGAGAAGAGGAAAGGATGGGTATGGCAAAAGAAGGAGAGTCTTCATGTCTCTTTAATTCAGAATAAAAGAGAGAGAGCGCCAAGGAGGAGGATTGCATTTGAGAAACGACACGGGGAAGAAGGAGGGAGAGGGAGGAGGAGAAAGAAAGAGGGTGTGGAACGAGAGGGAGAAGGAGGAGGATGGGGGACGGGGGCAGAGGGGAAGAAGAGGGAGAGAGAGGGAGAGGGAGAGGGACTTGGCTGTGAACGAAAGGAAGGAAAGGCGGAGGGAGAGGAGGCCAAAGGGAAGGCTCGCGAGTACAGAGAGAGGAACGAAAGGAGCAAACTAAGAAAAGGGGACAAGAGGGGAGGTGAGAGGGAAGCGAAGAGGAGGGAGGGAGAGGAGGGAGGGGAGGAGGAGGAGAGGCATGGGAAGGGGAGAGGAGGAGGGGAAGAGAAGGAAGAGGAGGGACAGGGGAATGAAAAATAAGAGATACAACCATTGAAGAGAACTCAAGGAGACCCACCCATCATGCAGATCGTTCATACTTCCAGCACACGAATTTTCCAACATGGGAAGAGGAGGAAGAAGATCGATGAGGAGGAGGACGAGGAAGGGCAGAAAAAGAAAGACCTGTCTTCGATTTAAACAAAAGTTCAAGTTGAGAATGAAGGAGAGAAGATATTCTGATTCTTTCATTTTTCCACTCTTCGGTTTCTGCGTCTGAGGAAATGAGGAAGGATGGGGGGAGGAAGGAGGAGGATAGGGCGAGGGAGAGGAAAGAGGAAGAGGAACAAGAGGAGGGAGAGACAGAGGGAGAGGGAGAGGGAGAGGGAGAGGAGAAGAAAGGCGCAGTTGAGAAGGATGAGAGAGAAGGGAGGGAAGAGAAAGAGGGGGAGAGAGAATGTGTTGAAATAGCAGAAGCGAACGAGAGGAGAGAGAGTGGGGAAGGGGATGAAGGAGGGAGAGGGAGAAGAGGTGGACGAGGAGAGGGAGGGAGAGAGGAGAGAGAGAGAGAGAGAGACGGAAGAGGGGCGAGATGGAGGAGAAGAGAGAAGGGAGGAGAGGAGAGGGCGGAGGAGGAGGAAGGGGGGAGGAGGAGGGAGAGGCAAAGGGAGAAGGAGGAGAGGAGAGAGGGAGAGGAGGAGGAGGAGGAGGAGTGGACGGCATTCGACCCTAACAAAACCAGCATTACGCAAATGCTCTCGGCTCGCTGTGCTCCGCTCTCTTCCCTTTCCTTCTCTTCTTTCTCTCTCCCCCTCTTTCTCCCCTCTCCTCTTTCTCTCTCCCGAGATACCTACCTCTCTCCCACCCTCCCCCTCCTCTCGCCCTAGTCGGTCCCTTTCCTTCTCTCCCCTCTTCCTCTCCCCCTCATCTTCTCTTCGCTCTTCTCCCTTCACCTCCCCCTCTTCTCTCTCGCTTGCTTCCTTCTCTTCCCCTCCTCTTCTCTTTCCCTCTTTTTCTGCAATCTCTTCTTTCTGCTTTTCTTCTGTTCTTTCTCCTCGTCTTCTTGATTTTCCTCGTCCTCGTCCTCCTCCCCCTCCTCCTTGTCTTCGTCTTCTTCCTCCTCTTCATCTGAAAGATTTGCAACGCCAGAGGAAGACAAGGAGAGGACAAGAGAGGAGAGAGAGGGAGAGAAGGAGGAGGAAGAAGAAGACGTGGAGGAGGAAGAGGCAGAAGAAGAAGAGGAGGAGGAGGAGGAGGAGGAGGAGGAGGAGGAAGGAGAGGGCGAGGGGAGAGAGAAAGGAAAGGAGAGCGCATGAGGTTGAGGAAGGATGCCAGGTGACTCTGACTCAGACTTAGATCTTCGCTCCAATTTCCAGCTTACCTCGAGGGGAAGGGAAAGGGAAAGTAAGGCGGAGGAGAGAGAAAGAAGAGGAAGAGGAAGAGGAGGAAGAAGAGGAGGGAGAAGAAGAGGGCGGAAGAAGAGGAAGAAGAAGAAGAAGAAGAAGAGGGGAAATCGTGTGGAGATTGCTGAGTTGGGTCACCTATCATCTTTCCCTTCCCCTCTCTTCCTTTCCTCTCCTCCCTTTCCCTCTCTCCCGCCCTTTACTGCTGCTTCCCTCTCCCTGTGCCCCCCCTAGTCCCATTCACAGGAAGGAGTTGTCTTCATCTCGGACGACGTCAAGCTGCCCTCTCTTGTCTCTTCTGTGGAGGAGAAGAGGAGGAGGGAGGAGGGGAGGCGGAGGAAGGGGAGGTGAGCGAGGAGGAGTTGATAGATGCGAAAAGAACAGGAAGAAGGGGAAGAGGAAGGGGAAGAAGAGGAGGAGGAAGAGAGGAGGAAGAAGAGGAGGAAGAAAGAGGGACGGGAGAAGAGAAGGGGGAAGGGAGAGAGTAGGAACCGGGGGGAGGGAAAGAAGAGAAGTAGGGGCGGGGGAGGAGGAAAAGGGAGAAGTTTGCATAGGAACGTTTGCTTCGAAATTAAAGTCACTGCTAGGAGCGGTTGCACTTCGGCTGTCCCCTTCTTTATCCACTCCAGCCTGCATGTCAGAGTGCTCTTTCTCTCACTCCCTGACCCCCCGTCCATCTCTCTCCCTCATCTCTCTCTGCAGCTCTCTCTCCCTCTCTCTCTCTTTCTTCCTCCGCTTCTCTCTCTCCCTCTCCCTCTCTTTCTCCCTCCTCCTCCGGTGTTCTCAATATGAGTGAGACAAAAGAGCTCCATGAGGGAGAGGGGGAAGAAGAGGGAGGGAAGAGAACGAGGAGGACGAAGGGAGAAGAGGAGGGAGAAGAGGAGGGGAGAGGAGGAGGGGAGAAGAAGAGGAAGAGAAGAGTGGCGGGGGAGAATCGAGGTAGGGGGAGGGGAGAGGAAGGAGAGTAGGAGTAGAGGAGAGGAGGGTAGGAGGAGGAGAGGAGGGAGAGGGAGAGGAGAGGACAAGAGACATGGATTCGAAGGAGAGAGGTCCCACAGCGTCTCATGGGTGAATTCGCTTCAAAATAGGAGGAGGAGGAGGAGGGAGGAGGGAGGGGAGGAGGAGGAAGGAGGAAGCGAAGGAGGAGGAAGGAGAGGAAGAGGAAGGAGAAGAAGAGGAAGGAGAAGAAGAGGCAGAACAGACAAACATTTTAGGGAAATTGTGAGGAAGAGGAAGAGGAAGAGGAGGAGGAGGAGGAGGAGGAGGAGGAGGAGAAGGAGGAGGAGGAGGAGGAGAGCGCTGGAGGGGAAGAGGGAGGGTGCAGGGGACAGAGAGGGAGAAGAGAGGGAGGGAAGAGAGAGGAAGAGGAGAGAACAATGGAGAGAGGAGAGAGAGAGTGGACGACTGTGGGGATGTCACCAAGGTTGAGGGAGGAGACAAGGGAGGATTGGGGGGAGGGGGAGAGGGGAGGAGCAAGAAATTGAGGAAGAGAGAGAGGCAGATGACGATTTCTCACGCTGTTTTTGAGCTAAAACAACCCAGGGAATGGCGAGATTTTCATCAGTACTTATCACGTGGGGTATTTCAGGGAGATGCCTCCTCTCTAGACACTCCAGATACCTTTAGTGTTTGTTCCCTTCTCTTTTCTTCTTTTCCCTCTCCTTTTCTCTGCTCGTCCTCTCTTTCCTTTTCCTTTTCCTTTTTCCTCCTCCTCGCCCCACTCCTCTTCATTTTCTCAATATGGATGCTCCACTGTCTCTCATACCCCCCAATCTTCTCCCTTGTTCTCGCCCCTCTCCCTTCTCCCTCCTCCCCTCTTCTTCCTCTGCCCCTGACATCTCCTCCTTCCCCCTTGCCTTCTTCCCACTTCACCTCCTTCCATGCTCTCTCCATTTCTCCTTCTTTCTCTCTCTCTCTGTCCTTCTACTCCGACCCCACCCCCTTCCGTTTGCTTATTTCTCTCCCTCATCCCCCCTACGCTCTCCAATAGATACTTCGCTTTCGAGTGAGCACCGTAAGACGACACACATACGCGAGAAAATTCAATCACTCCGTAACTGTCAAATTGAGAAACCAGGATGTCCAACAGAAGATCTGCGGGGGAATAGAAGACCGAGGGAGGAGCGGCGGAGAGGAGGGGAAGAGTGGAGACGACGAAAAGGGCAGAGGAGGGAGGAGGAGAGGGAGGAAGAGTCGCAGTTGGCGTCTCCTTCTCCTTCTGCTCCCTCTTGCGCCCCTCCTCTCACCCTCTCCTCTCTCTGATTTCTCCATTCCCTTTCCCTTGCACTGATCAGGGCCTGCTTCTCCCTCTGTCTCTGTCTCTCTTTCCTCATCGATGATAGAGAGGGAGAGGGAGGCTATATCGTGACCTCTCCACATCCACTGCTCCCTCTTCTCCTCACCGGTCTCCCTCCCCCTCTGCCTTTCTCTGTCCTCCTCTGCCCTCCTCTCCCCCACGCTTCCCGCTTCCCTAGAAACCCTTCGACCTCTCATCTCCCCACCCTCCATTCCCTGCCTCTCTCCTTCCCCCGCCCCCTCTCCTTTTCCATGTAAAATCAGTGTCCTCTCGCAAAGAACTCGCGAAAGGGGAGAGGAGGCGAAGGGAAAAAGCGAGGGAAGAGAGGAGGAAGCAGAGGTCTGGATCACTCCATAGAAAGGAGGAGGAAGAGGGGCTCAAACACTTCTCCATCGCCTGTCCTCACATCTTTCTACCCTATGCTCTTCAAAACGATTCGCTCCCTTCTGCTCTGCCGACATGCCCTCCCCACCTCCTCTCCCCTCGCCCTTTGCCTCATCCTTCTTCTGCTCTTCGCCTCCTTTCCTCCTGCCTTCCCTTTCTTCGTCCTTTGAGTCGAAGAGGGAGGGAGAGGGAAAATATGAAAACACAGATGAAAGAGAGACGAAGTAGGGAGGAGGAGGAGAGAGCAAGATGGGAGAACAGAGAGGCTGGGGGAGAGTGGGGGAAGAGCGAGAGGGACGTGTGAGGGTGTTTGACCAATGAGAGAGAGAGAAAAGCAGTGCTAGTAGAATAGGTTGGTATGCGTATGACTCTATCACTCGCACAGCGTTCTTGACTGACAGAAACAAAGTCCGACACGCAGCCACTCCCACCCTCTCCTCTTCATCCCCCAAACACCCTCCATCCACCGCTTCCACTTCTGACATCCTCCCCTCAGCCCCCTTCACTTCGTCCCCCACCTTCTGCTCCTTGTCCAACAAGTGCTTCATTTGCTCCTTCTGTGTTTTCTCTCTCTCTCTCTCACAACGTTTTTCCACTCTCTTCTGCACTTGGAAGAAATGATTGCACTCACCAGCGCCTCACACTTCTCCGCATCGTCATGCCTGAGGAAGAAGAAGCCTTTCTTGATCCCCCCTTGACTCCTCTCTTCGCCCCCATGTCCTTTCGGAAGTGGTTCGCTCTCAACCGCACCTTGACAACTCTTCTTCAAGATGTCCTTGTAGACGTGACGCATCGGAACGAACACCATCGCATGCTGCACCTTCCTCACATACTCGATGGGCATCAATTCGATCGAATCATCTCGCATGCGTAATTCAATGCCTTCGAAGGAGAGAGAGCCATCGAACGCAGAAACACTAGATACACTGTTCTCATCGTCTCTGCTTAGCAAATCACAGCGCAGAACACACTCGCACACGGACTCCAAAACACTCGCAGTTAGTTCGAACTCGAATGATTTTTTCCACATTGACAGCTTACTAATTTCCAGTAATGTTTCAAATCCACTGCAGTGCTTTTTTTGAGAGAAAGCAGTCATCATATCCTTGTATAAGACTTTTAAGTGCTTTTGCTGGTATTCCACAGACTGCTTATAATCATAATGAACTTCATTACTATCACCTACTGCAGAATCTACATATCCATTGTATCCAGTTTGTTCAATTTCCTCTCCGGGGCTTTCAGAATCCTTCAGAGATGAAAAACTAAACATAATTTCTGTATAAGCAAAAGAGAAACATTAATCATTAGGAAAAGCAAGAGTGTGGAACAAAACACAAAGTATCTCCAAAGTTGATTATACAATCGTATCAAGCGGGAACATTCACACAGAAGATCATACAGTGCCTATATTATTACTTTCTATACTAAATCATTTTTTTCATTCGCACGACAAGAGTATTCGTTCACCCTTTCGTTAGAAAAAATCGTGTTTCCTTGGCGCCAACATTTTTACAAACTTACACTTCATCCATAATACGTTATGCATCGCTAAGGACATATCTAAAGAAGCATACATCATATCAATATCAACGGCATCTACATACATAATACATTTATCTACTTCGTATTTTCAGACAACAAAACTATATACCTATTTTATTTTCTTTTCTACTGCCACTGTGACTCAAAGGTTTGTAGAATATAATTCATGCGATGGAGACATTCAGGAGAACGAAGAGGAAAGCACAAAAAATATAAAAAAACATGCACAGAAAGCAGGACACGAATATGCACTTGTATAAAACAACTAGACTCAGTGCTTATATTTAATAGAGGTGTCTCCACTGAAGGAGGGAGAGCTGCGCAAAAATAATGTAAGAGAGCTCAAGAAGCACGTCATTCACATGCGTAGTATGTCTACAGAATAAAAATCTTAAACTAACATTTGTGGATGAAGGTAGGAAAAGAAGTAGTACGCCAAGGGGAAGGTAAACAATAACCCGTCCACTCTGTCTAGAAATCCTCCCCATCCAGGGAGAATCCCTGCTGTCTTCTCTATGCCAGCGCAGCTGCTTGAACTAGATGAATTACACGCAATTATATGTATGGGTACATGAATGCAAATGTACATACACAATAAACATATTAACAACCGTCTGACCCATGCAAACACGATGTATATGTACACATTTGTCCCAGGAAAATACCCTCAAACGCTCTAGTTGCTCAACATCCACAGGGAAAGAAACTTCGTTCACACTTACCAACGATTCCAATAGATCCCCAAACATGGCGAACATTCCCAGCAAGAGGGACAGAAGAATAACGTGGGACACGGGCAATGGGAAGCCGTAGAAGACACTGAGAGATACACCAAAAACAACACTGAACAAAAGCTGAGACACCGCTCCCTCCACTGTCTTATTCGGACTCACTTCACTCAGTAAACGCGTCTTTCCAAGAACACTCCCTACGAATAGAGCTGCTCAAAGGAGAATCATTCACATAGTTCAAACATGAGCATTGGAATGAGGGGTTAGGCCAGATTACTGAGCGTTGGAATAGGAATGAGTGATCGAGATAAACAAGAAAAAAAAACCAACAACAATAAATACAGAACTTGAAACCGAGACAGCGCCATATGATTAGCCCATACCTCCGTTTTCTCCACCAGCAGTGATCGATATGACGTAAAATATAAAGTTGAACAGGCCGCGTGGTCACGCTGAAGAGAATCGCGTGGCTGAACGGAATTATTATCCATATATAAGCAAATACACAGGTGCACAGCTCAAACCACTTGCTCTCGGGACTTTTCAATAACGATCTTCCTTTCAACATGAATAAAAATACGTGTAGCTAAGTAGCACATACATATAGACCGTTTCAAAGGTCAGGCATGAAATCACTTGCACTAGAAAGGAAGTGGACATTCAACCAACATTATCGAGGTTTCACATAACTTTACACTCAACGAAAGGAACGACACTACCATGAGAGACAGGTGCCCGTAATGGCCACTCAATAAAATGCACGGTATAAAAATGAAATAAGGAGTTTTTGACCACAAATCATTCAGAGGCAGATTTTGTTTTTTCCTTCTGTATGGTCTGGGTTAAAACTGTGTATATATTCATTGATGCATTGAAGAACGATTGCCAGGCACAATATATAACGAAAATAAGAATTTTGGATAAACACAGAAAATACGACTACGACTGCGGAAAAGGCGACCAATCGTTTCTTCAACTCCATTTTCACGACTCCTTCACCTGAGAGACAACACAATAGTCCACAAAAGTGATGTATAAACACACAAATATTAATAAAATATGCATAAACCGATTATTAAAAGAAAACATAACGTATGGAACAAACTGTTTCGCATGTAGATAATAAAGTCAATTGAAAATAGAGTTTGATCAGTTTGCCTGTCTTTGGCACTCATTTTAGAGGCAATCAAATTGAGAACACAACATAACAAGCAGAGAACACATTCTGTTTATGGCTGTTTTCTCGAGACATTCTTAATCATAATTATTTTATAACGAACAATCCGTGTTTGAGTTTGATTACATACAATTATGCGTGCTAAATATATGATAATTTCTTGCGAACGATCAATACTCTAACACTTGTTATTCGACCCATACACTATCTGACCTTGCTTTTATGTGATTAATATTGTTGCTCATTTCCTGCTCGAAACACTGCTATTTTATATTCTGCCCACCTAAACAACGTTTTGATAGACTATAATGGTAAGACTAAACTGCATAGTTTTCGTGTATACTTCAGATTGCACTATTTCTCGTACACACTTTTGACTATATAATCGTTGCGCTAGATTTACGAATGACAGATGCACTACTTTGATCTCGCGCAACCAAAACAATCTAACAGTTTTGACAAATATTATATGTTTTTTTTTTATTGATTTGATTTTATTGTATACGTCCGTTTTCCACCACTTTTCTTGGGTATTGATTCCTTCTCGACGCTGTAGGCAAGAGAGGTTATTAGCCCTGAGGGTCTTCGTTCTGATGGAAGACGCCCGGAGGAAATGAGATCGTTCCACTGGCGAGGTATGCATATTCATGCGAAAATGGATGTAACAACTGCCATCCATAGCCTGACAGAAGACCGAATACTGTTAATCTGTTCGCAGACTCTTTTCTTCTTAATTTGCTACTTCATCTCTCATGATTGTACCTCGAAGACATTGCCTGACCTCACTCTTCTTTCCTTCTCGTTCATCCTTGACATCTCTTTCATACGTCCCCGTTGCCTCTTTGCTTCTTCTTTCATAATGTATGGTGTTAACGCATTCAATTGGGATGCATAGGCAGATGTAATCCAGGGAGTTGACGCTTCCTGCATGCTTCAGCAGGGAGACACCAAGGTAATTGCTTCTGTGGTTGGACCCGTTGAGGCTTCTTTCGCTAACTCAAGAGCGTCTGACGCTCGAAGGTAAGACCCCCTCCCCTCTATTTCACTCTCCTCACCCATTCTCCCTCTACCTGATCACTTTTTTTTTTTTTTACTCTGTATCTATCTTCTACGCTCTTTTCGGACGTTTTTCTCTTCATACACACTTCTTCTCATACATTTCTTTCGTACACGCTTCTCGTTCGATTCTACTTTACTCTGCTTCGACTGTTCTGCTAGATGGGTTTACTCGTTCGATTCCTTTCATTGCTTTTCCTTGATGCATGCGCCCAAACGTGGCTCCTAAATATCTCGAGTACGTTGATTTTCTGCAAGCTATACTAACTATCATAATCTCCCCTCCTTCATTCATCTATAGCTGTGGTTGAGTGTGAGTACGTCGTTGCTCCCTTCGCAACGTTTGAGAGGAGAGAGCAGTTCAAGGGAAGTAGGATGAACAAAGAGAACAGTATCCTCCTCCAGTCCACGTTCGAGCATGCACTGAAGATCGACTTGTTCCCCCACTCGGTGATCAAGATCAATGTGGTCGTACTGTCGAACGCAGGAGGAGCATTGGCCTGCGCCATCAACGCGACCACAATCGCACTTATGTTGGCTGGAATCCCCATGAAGAACGTTGTCTCCGCCGCTACCGGGTCTGTCTTTGATAACGTGGCTTTGCTTGACATTAACTTCGAGGAGAGGAATGCGTGTGGTGTTCAGCTCACAATTGCTAGGGAGGCTCTGACGGAGAACATCATCACTTGCCAATGTGACGCAAAGATTTCTATGGAGATGCTGGGGGAGACCATCGACCTTGTTTCCTCGGGTTGCTCTGAAATTGCTGAGAAAATACGATCCTTTGTGAGAGAGCAATCCCAGCTTGTTATATAATTTCCTCCTCCCCACCCATCATCTTTGTTTTCCTTTTTCCATAGTGTTACATGTGGAGACTTCTGATAATTACTCCGAGCTGTATTATCGGCCGCTCTTTTACATATATTTATCTTGTTCGCTTAATTTATTTATTTTCATCTCACGGACACCTGTTCTATTCATGTTCTAGAGTCGGATGTTTGCTGTCGTGCTCCTTCACTTTAACGAGGAGAACACTCCTTTGTTTTTCTTTTTGTTTTGTTTTTTTGTACAAAATAAATACACAAAATTCAGAATGCTACAACAATATGCAGATTCCTTGGTTTAATCACATGACTACAGTCCTTTATTCTCACTCCAGAACATAAGCTTCACTAATATACTGTCGACACAACTCAGTCGATTACAGCTCGAACGAACTCAAACCTTTTAATAGTAGGCAACAATATAAATACACCCCAAAATATGTTCTCTATCCAGCGAAATGCAAAATTTATAATCGTGCACGGTTTATTTCCTTTTGGAATAAACACAAGGTATGCTAGCAAACAAAATATATGACTTTCACTATGTGTAGCTTTCCAACGAAGTACTCATTGAAAAAACGAGTAAAGTTAAAATACATCTATCCAACTATCTATACAGAAAAAAAATTAAAAGTGTAACTTTCGATGTAAAAAATGGCTTAAACTCGATCTCCCAGTTCCTATAAATTTCAAGAATACTCAAATTGTGGCTGAAAATGCACTTGCAATCACATGATTGTCCTAAATAATGAATCGAGACAATAAATATAATTAGCTGATCGTTCTCGTCGTATTAAGTACTCAATCGACGGTTACAGCTACGCATCTACCCACTTTCACATACATGTTCCTCATTGCTAACCCTTACTATATTGCCCAAAAATGTAGACCATTTTATTTTGAATTAGCAATTACGAAAGATTACTCGAATGTCCGCAAAATCTACATGCGACGCTAGCTGCTTCGTATTTTTTTTTCCTGCTAATGATCTGCTCTATTTTTTTTAAAATTACTACTGTTTTCTAAAAAAAATGCATCTATTCAATAAATGTGTTATTTCAACTTTGTCTATTTGAGAAGCGAGGTAAATATTGTTCGTATTCACAACCTCCGGATACGTCGTCCCGTCCAGCACTTTATATATGTATTGAATAAAATATGGTGTATTCTCATATATTCATTAATGAAGTGAATTGATTTTTTTCTTTTATGTAAATTTATTAGAGCCATGCTTAAAGAGTTGACAAGTTGCGTGCAGATTTTCCACACATGTACTCTGGGAGCGACTTTACTCGATTGGCTTAATTACTCTATATATAGTTACTTTATATACTTTTCGATCATCTTCGTCATGTTTTTCTCCCTTATTGCAGTGTTCGTTAATTTAATCTGTGACACAATGCAACACGAATAATGCGCTGTTTGAATCGAAGTGATTTGATGTGGACAAGCGATATTATGGATTTGCTGAGTTGTTATAATTTTGGAGTATATTTTTTGGATCTCGTTCATGCATCTCATTCTATTCTTTATTGTTATCCCTTTGCATATGCTTTTGAGGTTCTAAATTTACATTTAACTGTAAACATATATGGAATGAAAATCAAACGAAAAAAAAAAAAAAAAAAACTGTAGAGCTCTAAATGGGAAAATATAATTCTACGGAGTAACAAATCGTTTTCTCATCTTGCTCCAGTCATGACTACATTACCCGCATTTTTATGCTCTATCGAATTCTTATTTTTTGTTCGTTTATTTAGTGATAAACCGTGTTATGCTGCTAACGGTAGACGTCATACATGCGTATTTTTTTGTATATATAATTTTTTTTTATTTCCTGCGAATGATGATGCAACGCTTCATCAGCTCATATTTTTCATTTATTCAGTTGTATTCATAATAACTAATGGTAGTATACAAATACTAATATAATTAATTGACTTTTCACAGAATGTCTACTGCAGTATCAACCGTTTCTACCGGAGATGCTGTTATCTCTTTCAAAGCCCGAGGATGCTCGTGAGCACATCCTCAAGAACGGAGTTCAGTATGTTTGGGGAACTTCCGTGTCTCTTTATGATAACTTGAAGGAGAAAGCTAGCGACAAATCACCTCTTCTGAAATATGGAATTGATAGTTTTGAGGCAATTGCAAAGGCTGGCCAACCCCTTGCTGATAGGCTGATTACAGCTGGAGAGCCTGTGGTTGACCACTTGGATGGAAAGGTCAGCTCTGCACTCGAAATTGTCGATGGGGTCAAGACTCGTATCAAGCAAGCGCCTGTGGTCGAGTTGGTGTCGAAGGCTTGGTTCGATAATGTGAACGACATCTTGGAGAAGAACGGAGGAGTCTCCAACTCTCTCCATCTCTTCATCGTCCAGATTGTGTCTCCTGAATACATTCGTCTCGCCACCACCGTCTCCCACTTTGATTCCAAGGCTCTCATTGACGCTGTGAAAACCAGACTGGCTCAGACTTGGGACGAGAGTCTTTCACCTGTTGTGCAGGCTTTCTTTGATGAGGCGGAGAAACGCAAGGAAATCATCAAGTCTGCTTTCCTTAACGCTTCTGACTCTGCCACTTCGAACGCTTCCGCTGCTGTTTCTTCCGCTCGTGCGTCTCTGATCCGTAAGGCCAACTCTTTCTCTGAGCAGTTGTCCCTGCTCACTGATAACCAGAGGGAGAATGTCAAGTCTGCCCTCAAAGACATCGAGACTGCTCTTTCTTCTTACGAGCCTACGGTGTCCGCTGCCCTCGAGTCTTACATCCGTTCCCCTGCCACTGCTGTGTACAACACCGCTGTGGAGCAGCTGCAGATCCTTCGTGCACGTGCCAGTGAGTTGCAGAGCAAGGCAGAGAAAAAGCTGAGCTCGGAGAAGGTCTCTGTGGATATTACCCAGTTCCTCCGTTCCGTCGAGGCCCGTCTCGGCTCTGTCTACACCGACAATTTGTCATCCTACCTAGTTGACCTCTTCAACAATGCTAAGACTATTGCTGACAAGGACCTTACCCTTGCCGAGTCATTCTTTGGCATTGACCGCTACGGAAACTTCACCTTGGCTGACTCTTTCTCTACCTCCTCCAAATCAGTCTACAACGTCACTTCCAAGGTTGGGGAATACGTCGAGAAGAAGCAGGCCGAGTTGAACGAGGCCTACAAGCAAATTCTCTCCCATGCCTCATCTAGGTTCGACGCCATTGTTCCTGACGAAGAGGCGCCTTTGAACGAAAGGGAGAAGGAGGAGTCAAAAGATGACGACGGGGGCTCTTCTTCCGACGAAAGCATCGAGGGAGCCGACGCTGCCTCCTCCCGTGCCTATTCTCTCAACCAGTCCCATGACATCCACTCGATCTCTGATCTCCAGTCCCACGTGACCAAGAGGATCAGCGCCAAGTTGGCGAAGAAGCTGGATGAGCTCAGGAAGGTGTCTGAAGAGGGAGTCAAATCTTCTTCGGCCGCTCTCTCCGTCTTCTCTAACGAGGTCTCCGCAAGAACCGGAGTCAACGTGGAGGCTCAGGCCACCTCGATTATCAACCAGTTGTCCCAGGTCGTCGCGAAGGTGATCCTCGTGAACAAGGAGAAGCAGGAGCAGCTCAAGAAGCTCGCCGAGGAGGTGAGAGCTGTGGTTGAGGGAAGAACCGAGACCATCAAGAAGTCCGTTTCTTCGTCTTCCTCTGCCTTCAACCAGTATGTTGCCGATGTTGTATCTGAGGTCCAGAAGAAGGCCACTGAGGGACGTGGAGCTGTGGGAGCTTACATTGAGGAGTACCTGGAGTCTCTCGACAAGGCCTACAAGGTCAGAGATAAGTACGCCCAGGCTCTCGCCGCTGTTTCTGCTGCGCTTGTCGGACTGTCTTCTTCCCTTCATGATGTTCTTAACTCAGCCTACATCGCCCCCACTCTCTCCCAACTCAGCCAACTCCAGAGCTCTGCGCAGTCCCAATGGACTGCTTTAAGCTCCCACTTTGACCAACAGGTCGCCCTTCTCCACAGCCTCTTTGCCGACTTCCGCCTCCGCCTCAAGGCTTCCCTGGACCTGACTAAGGAGCTGGCTTCAATTGCGAAGGATTACGCCCTCCACACCCAGGTGAAGCACTTCCCTTCTGACGTGACTGCCTTCACCTCCTCCCTCATTTCCACTCCCTCTCTCGACGTGGAGGATGCCACTGGAGTGAGGCACCTGAGAAGACTGCTGGTGGGATTGAAGGCCATCTTCTTCGAGAAGGACTGGGAGCGCAAGGACACTCTCCCCTCCGCTGCGGCCTCCGCTTCCCCTGTTGTTGCTTCCTCTCCCTCGAACGAGACTTCTGCCCCCTCTAAGGTGGTTGCCTCTGTTCCCTCGGACGACTCTTCTTCTGCTCCTTCTAACACTGTTGCTACCTCCTCTGCTGCTTCCTCCACTGCGTCTCTTACGTCCGTCTCTACTGCTTCTCCCGATGCCTCCACTGCGTCTGAGAGTGATAACGAGAAGGAGGATGCCATCGCTCCTGCAGACGTTGATGAAGTTGTTCAGGAGAAGAAGAAGAAGAACGGAAAGAAGGGAGGACGCAAGTAAACAGAACGGAGAAAGAAACATTTGTTCTTGCACTGGCCTGCTTCTGTGGAGCTCAGCAATATGCCTTGAACAACAATGTAGCGGCATACTCTGAGGGCATTGCAGATGAATGAATCACATTCTATGCCATGCTCGCCTTTGCTGTGCACTTTCTATCTGTCTTCAAATATGCATTTTTGTTTGCTAGCTATTTGGAGTTGAATCCCAGTTTTATCTGGCTCTTGCTTTTCCTAACTTTCTCCCTAACGTCCCTCAATCAGCATTGCTTGTACACTGTGCTCACTTCCAAATATATATCCTTTCAATGTATATCCTGCTAATTTATGTCTGTATGTGCTATTCTTCTTCCTAAAATCGCGTTTGCGTCTGTTTCTTTTTATATCATCTGTGTTTCTAGTTTTCAGTACATAACAATTCTTGTTTTTATCTTTTCGTTTTTTTTATTCTAGTCCTTTTCATATTTTATATTTATCTATATATTTTCCCTTGTATCGGATACGTATGTTCATGTTCGCATTTACATTTGTATTTCTTGTTTTCATGCTGTGTCGTCAGTTGTATTTCATTATACTTCGTGTCTCGCTGCAATGAAGCGTCATGCTAAAATCTTTTGTTTGTTCTCTTCGTTTCGTTCTCTTATTTACAATTTCCACGCATATTCATTTCCATTGTTATAGTTTCTCTGCAAACAGTAACATTTGACGTGCGAGGGACTTAAATTATATTTTGTATGGAAAAATAAAAAAAATACAACTCTGTATCCTAATAATTTGAGGACATAGACCGAATAGCATGCGATGCGGTACCATATTCCGAGCAAAAAAACGGTCGAGTACAGAAGTTGACAAGGAGGAAGGGAGAAAAGTAAAGACGTGATTTATGGAGCTCTGTTCACGTATGCTGTGTATGTGTGTGTTTGCTTGTTTGTTTGCTCGGTTGCTTGCTCGCCTGTGTGTTCTCTTGTTTGATTGCTTGCTGGCTATGCTGGCCTTCATTTTCCCCAACTTGCAGCCAGTTTGCTTTGATTTTCACATGCATGCATTACATACAACGCTAAATACGTCATTCAGTTAATGGGCACACATATGCGACATGTTCATCAATGCCATCTTTCGTTCGTTTATTTCGGCCCATCATAGCTAGTACTATTTTGTTATTTTCTGAGGGTATTGAATAGTGACAATGAAGTTGATTCAATCAGCTGTGGGCTAAAAAAAACATTTCAAGTGGTACGCATGCATTCAATTTCCATATTTCAAATACACACAAGTTGATATTTTGTACTTTAGCATGGGCTATTAGTCCATTAAGAATACGTTCGAAGCCAGCTGAGAAATGTCTCGAGAAACGCCATTCAAAAAGCATGCTAAGTGTACATGTAGGTAATGTACGCTCAGTTCAACACAGACATATCTGCCCGTCATAGCTCGGAAGAGAGGTGTAAAAAGTCATCTTGAAATGCTGTAGACAACATTTACGGTATATCCTGATTTATTGACCACGAAATTATGAATTTAAGGCGTAGTAAACGGAAGCATATAGCTTCCAGCTTAAATTATCAAATTGAAAATTCATATTATATATTCAAGTCGCGTTCTGCCTTGAGGAAAAGTAACATAAAATATGCGCAAATTATTCGATGAAGACTCGATAAGTCTATTAAGAAATGTATCAAATTTAATGTAGAAGTCTCTATGTAATGCACTATGCATTCATACATTACAGTGTATTTCAAATAGCTCTTTAGTGTTAACGAAACTGTTTTTTGCCATTTTTTTTCGCGATTTTGCAATTTTCGTTTATTTTCTTAACTTCCATAAAGTTGAAACACCCACATAATGAGGAATAATAATACGAAGTCTAACGCATATCAAAGATGCCGATTAAACATGTATTAAAACTTTGTTGAGATCCCAGTTTCACTCGAAACGTTTTGAATAGATAATTTCTAATTTTCGCCATCGGATCACACGTAAGCAACCGATTTTTTTTTCGCGAACATGCTGACACTTCCCTGGTTTAAATAGCTTATTCAACCCCAAATAATTTTGTTTTATAATTCATTTCGAAGGACATAACACCACTATTACTTTGCGTCCGCATTATGTTACTACAATGTTAATATCGGAATACTACATTGAATACGTTTTGTCAGTTCGTTGACTCTTCTTCCCTATCAACTCATTTATCCGTTTTTTGTTTGTGCTGGTAAATTAATCAGAAAGGTGAATGTACAAAAACTTGAAAAACAACAAACATCAATATGGCAATATTACTCATATTCTCTATGCGTATTCTATGTCTTTCCGTATGACTTTGACAAACCTTGATCTCCTGTACACTTCCATACAATTCACTGCAGGTATCATTTCAAAAATGGCTCGCTCTTCATCTAGATCATCGGGAAGATCATCTCCTCGCTCATATTCTGCTCGTGCTCCTGCTACAGGCGGATTCTTTGGATCTCGTAGTTCAACGTAAGTCCTACGCTTTGAACGGAATAGCAAGCTCACTCATTGCATATCGATTCTTCAAGTCGTAATACTTCCATTGAATACGATTACTAATCCATTTTTTCGTTTATTTTTTTCAACCTAAATAGGAGTACTTCTGCTGTCCCTAGCAAGCTTACACCTTCCTCTTCTCGATCTGCTTCAACTGCTACTCAGTCCTCCTCCCATGCTCCTGCTACTCAATCATACGCCCCCGTTGCACACTCCCGTGGCCCCATAGTGGTCGGCCCGTCAGGTTAGTGCACAACTTCTAAACATTTCTCTTGACCTGCACTTCGCATTGAATATACACAACTCTACGTCTACAATTTTGCACTGCTTCATTGGACTAAAACATGCACTTCATTCCTGATTTGACTATAGATATTGTATCAATGCATGTACCTTCCATTTATCCGAATACCCATCGTGCATTTCATATTCTAAATCCTACACTTTGCTGTTATGCACTATGCTTGATTCTTTGCTTCCAAACCACAGGAGGAGCATTTTCCGGACTCATGGGATCAGTTGTTCAGGGAGTAGGGTTTGGAACGGGTTCCGCTGTTGGTCACAGGTAAGGCTTGCGCTTCTATGCTCCTCGTTCTACTACACATCATCATTAGATATTGAAGGTTAAAAACTGTTGAGTTCAGAAATCGAAAAAAAGAGAAAAGGAATTTCTATCCCTTAGGGAACATTATTTCTCTTTTGGAGCACCTAATATGATTATACACCCCACTTTCATGCTTTCACTCTTGCACGTTGATTGCATCACTCACCACTCCCATCTTTCACTAACCCTTCTACATTTACTATCTCTTTCTCCTTCTTTCTTTCCTTCCTATACCTTTCACCCTAACTTTTTCACTTTTTCAGGGCCGTGGATGCGATGATGGGCCCCCGCACCATAGTACACGAGCATGAGCAAGGCCAAGGTCCCATGCCCGTCGAGTCAGCCCAGTTTGCTCCTGCTACACCGTTCGCTTCTTCGTCTGCATCCTCTGAACTGTGCACAGCGGAATACAATGATTTCAAGAAGTGCCTAATCGACTGCAATAACGACGACAGCAAGTGCAGGTCCTTCCTAGATTCCGTAATAGCATGCAAGGGAGCCAACGGCCTCTAACTTGCAAAACTGCGCCTTATCGCATCTTCTAATTATTACCCCCTTTCTTTTCCATTTTGTATATATATTTTTTTTAATTTCGATATTTTTCTCTTCGTATTCCATATGGTATGGAAATATTCGTTCAAGTTTTCTGGATTCTGTGTATTTTTTCATGTATTTCGGCATGTTAACGTAAAATTACGTAATCATTCTGCCACACAAAAAGTGCAACTAAAGTTGCAACATCAACAACAACAACTCCTCATGACCGTCAATCGTGCTCCTGAATAAGTAAATAGCATTGCAATTTTGAACAAGAAGAAAAGAGGATGAGAATTCAGAGAAGTGTGACTGCTCAAATTCGCCTGTACCTTCTCTCAGGGGAGTATTGCACAGTGACGAATCATCACAGAATAATCACATGTACTATATCCGTGCTGATATTCAGGGTAGGGGCAGCTATATTTTCTTAATAAAGCACGACAGTTATGAAAAAAAAAAAAAAAGTTTAGGTGCTAGCACACTGCTATCAATGCTTCTTGTTAGTGAGCCTTTTCGAATCTGCTGGTTTTGATGAATCCCGTCCAGGCGGTCGATAATTTCTTTTAGTGTTGAGTAAAGTATTGCACAATTCTGCTTTTAGAAGCAATGTTAAATCAATTTGGCAGCCCGCCAGTCAAAAAAAGAAAATACACCTTAACCCATCGAATACATTTTCAGTTCTTTGCAAACCTTGCGAGATCTAATACTTACACCAGAAATCTCTACATCTTATGCCACAAAAACACTACCCCTTCTGCTTATACCCTGCGCATAGAAGTGCACATTCTAAAAAAAACGTCTCTAATGTTCTAATGCAGTTTCTTTTATTCATAATAATAGAGACACAGGGCTATTCCAGGAAGAAGGCAGTTAACTCCACAAATAGAAGCCGGCGTATTCGAACAATTTTTGTATCCAATGACGTCAAAACTGCTGACATCGTTTGAAACTAACTCCTCAACAGTGCTCTATAAACTTGAAGGACTTCCTGCGTTTATTCTCCCTGATGAGCCTGCAGACAAAGCTGTATGTTCCTGTTCTATTTCCCTTTATCATTTCACATCTCATCCTAGATGCTCATATACCTATATTCGTTATGTTTACATACTCACTCCCGTATTATATATCTCTAATATATTTTATGCAATGCAATGTTTCGTTTATAAATGTCAGTCTCCAGAGCCTGCATATGCGACTGTTACAGGTCCTCTCTCATTGCTCACCGATGTCTTCCTCCCCCCCACCAAGGTGGACGAGTGCCCTGAGGAGATCTATATTCTGCTGGAGGAGGCGAGGCTTTGCCAAAATGAAGGACAGTATGAGGTTCGGTATTCCTTAATAATTGACTAAATGCACATGCGTAAAAAGTTCAGTTTTTGTTTACTTGTTCTTTTTGTTTCTTTAATTCCTGCTATCTTGAATGGAGGTTCAGTGAGTATACCCTTTCCAAGTCTAAGTTTGTTCTTGTTAACAGAATTGACACAATCTTGCTTGACTGTACTATCTCATGCTCCTTCTATCCCTTCCATCTCACTTCAGGCAGCACTGACCAAGATGGAGACATGCAAGGCTCTGTGGGAAGACAAAAGAGCTGGTATATGCTGAAGAAGGGATATGACCCCTCGTTAATTCGGTCGAAGGCAAATCAGTACTTGGAGAGAGAGAGAAAGAAGAAAGAGAAGAGAAGGGAGGAGAGGGAGAGGAAGAGAAGGGAGGAGCAGCAGAAGAAGATCGAGCAAGCTGATCCTGAGAAGTCGACCATGTCAGAAGATGCATCCGTGAGTGAAGGGCCAGCAGATGGGGGTGTGGGGGGCGATAACATAGATGAGGACTCATGGGTGAGTGAGGAGGGTGAGTCAGAGGTGTTGACGGAGGAGGAGAGGAAGACGATCGAAGAGGAGAAGGAAGCTGTCGCCTTGATGAGTCTGGAACCCAACGTCACTCCTGAGCAAGAGGTGGAGATGAGTGTCTTCTTTTGGAACACCGCAGGCAGAATGCTGGAATCTAAGGGAGAAGACGCACAGGCATTGTTGTGTTACTGGAGGGCCAAAGAGGAGCACTACTCTTACTTTAACCTCGTGTCGGGGAAAGACGTTTCGCCCTCTACGGTCACCCCTTTCCCTCCAAAGAATACTTCAATGAGGACGGAACCCTCAAAAAGCTTCTTGTAGACATCGATGCGATCGAAAGCTTCGACAACCATACCGGGGAACACGGGGAGTCCATGCCTTGCACCGACTCAGCCACCCTTTCCTGCCCTTCCCCTTCCTCCCTTCTCCCTTCTCACTCCCTCCACTCCTTCTCCCTCACCCCTTTGAGATCTACGGCCCTGGGCCATTCCCAGTACCTTCAGTGGTCGCCCAAATCCAGGCAGAGACTGCGCTTTCGTGTTTGGATTCGTCGACAGCACCCCACTCTCACTCTGTACCTCTCGGAGACCCAAAGGACTCTCCCTCTTCGGACTCGAATTCCATCACTTCTTTCATTTCTTGGATCAATAGTCAGGTTGACCTTTCCCTCCCTCCGCTCACCCCCATCGACCTATGCACATGCCCCTCTCCCTCGCTTGCAGCGACGCTCAACAACATAGGAAACGCATGCTACCACATGGGTCAATTCCACATCGCCCTATCTTGCTTCAACGGAGCACTCCAGCTACGCTTCATGACGATCCCTGAAGATTCGCACGAGTACTCAGATGTGGCAATCTCCCTCAACAACATCGGAGTTTGTCTCCATAAGATTAACCGCTTTAGACATGCTTCTCTTTATCTTTCCGCTGCCATGGAAGTCCTCTCTCCCAGGCTCAACACAATGCACCCCAGATACATCTCCGTCTTGTCCAACATCGAAAAGAACAAGTCCAAGATATCAAACATACAGGTTTGCGCTCATCCCGTTGTACTTTTTTGTTGCCTCATTTCCCAATTTCTTCGCCTTTGTCTTTGCACTTCTAACATGTTTACCCTTCCGATTACTTACTTCCATATCGTTCAACATCCATCTCTACAGATCAACGGACTGGAGTACAAGAACGACTCACAAAAGATCGAGGATTTGGTGATGAAGAAGTGGGATGTACAGCTGACTCAATACCAAAGAAGTCTCTTAACTGTGCCCAAGAAGAAAGCCAAGGCCGGAGCCAAGAAGAAATAAGTTTCTTCCAACTGTTTGTCTTTTGCCTTATTTGATCATCTTTTATAGTTATTGGGTGCTTTATTTATTTCACAATGAAATATCTACAGATATGTCCCTTGTAGGTAGTGTGAAATAGCCGCTTGCAAATAAATATTCAAATAAACTACTTGTTTTGTGATTACTTTTTTCAACTTCACTTGTAGTGCGAGAAAAACTCCGAAAACGGCCAAAACTCATTGTACAAAATGACACACGATATTTGAATGTGATATATCGTATTTTTTAACTGAAATATAGTTTAAGAGTGACAAATTCCGAGTTTGCAGCTGTTCTTTAGTTAAATTGTATCACCAGCTGAGACTTCCTCATATTTGATACAGCTTTTTTTTTTGTTCCCTTCTTTTCCTTTTCTTCTCATATTTTTTTTAATGATCATTATACCACAGGCTTACAAAGTGTTTATCAACCACGAATGTGCACACACTTAGTATTTATGTATGCCAATTCTAGATATGTAGTCCTAAACGCTGTTTAAATGCATTTGATGAGTATTCATTATGAAAAGTTGGCGAGCTTTAGGAGCACAGTTTTCAAATGATATTTTACTTTACGAACAACACTTTATGTACCCACAGAATGATTACATCATTCCATTTGGGTATACAAGGTTTTGTTCACATCTTAATAGACTGTGTTGTTTCTACGGTGATTAGTTCTATGACTAATAACAGAACTCATTTATTTCTTTCTAACAAACACATGCTTTCCTGGCCTCCTTTATGCATGCCCCATTTTTTTTTTAAATTATTTTTTGCATCCACGCCTTTCTCCCCTGTTCACTCTTTACCCACAATCTCCGTTACAGTAGAATACTCAAGGGGTGATATGTCTCTTCTTCGTTTCAACTATCCTCCTAAGATCAGGATTGTGGGAGGAGGGGTGGCAGGGCTGATGCTTGCGACTCGACTAGGGGATACCTTGGGACAGAGTGGAGATGCAGAGATCTCGCTCATCGACAGGTCCCCTACCCACATCTGGAAACCTATGCTGCACACATTTGCAGCGGGTACATGGGACATCAACCAACAGAGGGTGAGCTTCCTTTCGCACGCGAAGGAGCACCATTTCAACTACTACTTCGGGCGAATGAATGACATTCGCAAGGAGGAAAAGGTCCTCGTCCTCGACCCCGTCTCGGATGATGGAGAGATCCTAGTGGGTGCGAGGGAGATGGACTATGACCTTCTGGTGCTTGCGCTGGGGTCGCAGGCGAACGACAGGAACATCAGGGGAGTGCTGCAATATTGCCATTTCATTGACAGCCAAGAACAAGCGAACCTCTTCAACAACCACCTCCAATACGCACTGGTGCGCTGTATGATGAAGAGGGAGCCCCTGCGCGTCGTGATTGTGGGTGCCGGTGCGACGGGGGTAGAGTTGGCAGCAGAGTTGTCGAGGGCAGTGGAGGTGGCTAAGGCATATGGATCTTTTGGACTGTCCGAGGACAGGAACCACCAGGAGAGCGTTTCTATCGTTCTTCTCGAGGGAGGGGACCGTATTCTTCCCGCATTCCCTGAGAGGGTGTCGAGAAAGACGCACATGGAGTTGAGGAGGATCGGAGTGGACGTAAGGGCAGGGGTGAGGGTGGAGGCAGCCGAAGAGAGCGGGTTCAGACTCAACGACGGATCACTTTTGGAGGCAGGAGTTATGGTATGGACAGCCGGAGTCAAGGCAGATGACATGCTCAGCAGGGTGGGGCTCGAGGTGAACAAACACAACCAGATCTGCATCACTGAGTCCCTCTCTTCTACTTCCGACGACTCGATCTTCGCCATCGGGGACTGCTCCTTCCTCGCTCTATCTCCCGACCAACAAGCCTCCCTCAGCCCCAGTATTCCCCCCTACCTCCAACCCATTGCCTCACAGGTGTATGCTGCGTCTGAATCAGTGTACACCGCAGTGAACAAAAAGCTTTGTACAGCCACCCCCTCTCCCCCTCCCCCTCCTCCCAAGGCATACCCCCCCACTGCCCAAGTGGCCAACCAACAAGCAAAGCACTTGGCCACGCACCTGCCTTCTTATTTGGAGGGTGAGGACATCCCCCCCTTTGTGTTGAGAGATCACGGAGCCCTTGTCTCCCTTTCTGACTACAACGCATTCGGAAACGTCAAATCCAGCAACCTCCGCTTCGTTGATCTTTTCATCGAAGAAAAACGTGCACAGCTTGCTCACGCTGGACTGTACAGGTATCACCAATATTGCTTGCATGGGCTACCCCGCGCAGCTCTTATGTACATTGCCGAGAAACTGAACAATGCCATTAAGCCCAAGATCAAAACTATATAGATCCGCATTGCATCGCATTTTTTGTTTAATTATATACCCCTCCGTGCTTACAAAGTTTGTAGAACTTATCTAGCATGCATTTTCCATTGACGTACTCATGTTTGCATGTGCAATATGCTTCTATTTAATAGTTTCTTTTTGTGTTTCTTGATAAAATTAGTTCTTCAGTTCATCTCTTCCACTTTATTCACTCATTTGTTTGCATTCGTAGCGCATTCAGAATTTCTTTATCGACCCATTTAAGCCAGATGCTTCATATATTAATTCCATTATCAACAGTGACTTGGTTTATCACAACTAATTAACTGGCTTGACCACAATAATGCAACACAAAGCCGAAATTAAATTAAAACTAGTGAGCACTCATCCTCCTTCTTAAATAAATGCGACAAAACCTCACCGAAATATATGACATAAAAAGACACATACAACCGCTATGCGTAAAACGCATTCACTTATTTACGTAATTGCACATCTTCCTCAGCTCCCGGATTACCGCTCAAATTGAGACAACACGAACTGTTCAAAAATATTTATTTGCTGTGCTTCACTCAATACATGAACGTAGCCCTCGATGCTTCGATTTACAGTTCTTACATATTACTTCTTTCTATAGCCCACATATATGTCTTTGTTTCTTTCTCATGCTTTGTAGCATATGTTTATTTTTTCGGATAGAATCGTACCTTTTTTTTCAGCTTTTTTTCGTCTCTATCGATAATCAGAGATCACGAAAATCGTATTTATGGCGGATGCGCTGATACACCAACACGTTTTGCATTTGACATATCAAATTAAATTATAATTCAGTCCCCAGTTATACTGCCCATTTGTACGTCTGCTGGTTTTTTGTAGTAATTTCTTGGCCGCGGAAACTTGCAATCAGTGCATGCGTTACCTACTGCTTTGAAGTGTTTTGCACCAACATATAATGCATCTATGCACATATTACTGCCAGTCGAATACACACCATATTATTTACATTTAATGTACATATTTTTCTTTGGTTTTGACATTCTTATTAGATTTGACTAACTGGTTTTTTGATATTATTTTTTCCAATGTTCTGCATGCGCTTGTAGTCCACATCATGAGTGAGGAAGATTCTAACTCCCTGCGTTCCCTTCTTGTTGCTGAGAAGCGTGCTGCTGAGCTCATTGCTAATGCTGAGAAGGGTATGCTATCCGTTCATATAGACTTTTGTTTGTTAGATAAAGTGTTTACTGTCTGTTGATTTTCTCTAACTCTGCCTTCCTCATCAACTGTTCGCACCTCGCTTGTACCCCACTTGCACCCACTTTTGTTCTTCAACATAACATACAGACCGCTCAAAGAAGCTCTCTTCTGCCGAGTCCGAGATTGATGACCTCCGTTCTTCTCGCCGCAACCAGGAGCTCACCAAGTTGAAGCAGGAGATCTCTTCGGTAAGCCTTGTCCGCCCTTCCCAGCATTTTCTCACAATCTAGCCTGCAATACTTGCCCTTCATTATTTTCTTGCTCGTTCTACTTGATCTAACATCTGCTCATGCCGCGGTCTTTTTTTGTTGTGTTATTTTCTCGCAGACCGAGGGAGAGGGAGAGGAGAAGGTTCGTTCTTTGATCAGCCAGACCGAGAAGGAGAAGGCTGACCAGATCAGCAAGTTCTCCAAGGCCCACAGCGACGTCGAACAGCTCCTCTTGCACTACACAACCACCTGCGACGTGAAGATCACCGAGAGCCAAAGGCAGGTCTTCCTCGCGTTGGCCAGAAAGAGCCAGAAGAAGAACCCTGATGACGAGTAAGGAGATCGAGAAGTTCCCACCTAGCCCAGCCTCGCTCTTGATAGCTTGGGTTATTTTACATAGTCCTCTTTTATTCCTGCCCTTCTCTTCTGCACCCCCTTCTCCCGATGCACTGTCAACTTCCTTTGCCTAGCTGCCCCACTCGTATCCTGATCTCTTTACTTCCTTCCAGTCTCTTGTTCTACGACGTGTCTACCACGTACAGTCGAGAGGCCTTCCTTGACCCGTTCACTCGTCCTCTCCCCCGCTGCTACATGTTTTCATTCGTATTGTGTTACGTTAACAGATTTCATTCATGTTGGTAGTGCACAGTATATTTATTTAGTTGCTGCTTGTAATGACCCCCCCCAGGTTATTCTCTTCTAGCATCTTTCTCAATGATTTTCTTTTCTTTTGTTATCATTTCCTTTTCTCTGCTTCTGTATCTCTTTTTTTTTTTTCTTTTTCTTTTTTGTCTTTTTTTCTCTCCTCTGTCTTCATTGTAAAATGACCAGTTGCTTCTTTTCAGTTCGAAGCCTTTCATTTTCTGTTCTTCGTTCTCTTCTGTTCTTTGTTCTTCATAAAAAGACAAGTGTATATTTGCGATATCAGTCTCATCACATTTTTTACTGTATATCCCTTTCACTCTCACCATGAAAAAATATCTCACACCAAGATATAGAGTGGAGACTACTGATTTCGATGACATCTCAAAAAAATCCACCAAACACTCAGGTGTAGGCACTCCATCACACTACAGCACAAAACCTCATGACCGTGCGAAACACAAGTTTATTCAAGAGAGCACATAACATCTGTGCTGAAAAGAATACACATAAATAATACTCTACAACTGTACAACCTCACAACCGCCACACGCACACACAGACTACGCTACCTCACTTTGACAGCAATGAAGTCGCAGAACGGCCTTCCGTCGGGCCCTTGCACCACCCGGTCCAGTATTACTTCGAAGCCATGCTTGGGGCCAAACTCCTCCTGCAACTCCCCCTCTCGCACGACGTTAGTGGGGTGGGAACACCCTTGGAAAAAGTGGGAGATGAGGACGACCCCCCTGGCCTCAACAGTGACCGCATCGAAGGGAAGGAAGGACGGCTCAAGAAACGCACAGAGATAATGAGGTCAATGGACGAAGGAAGAGAGTACCAGTCCACAGGGAAAGACTCAGCGCAGTCCCCACGAAGGAAAGGGGGAAGAGGAAGAGAAGAAGAGGGAGGAAACACACACAGGGGACTGCTCCCAGAGAAAGAGGACGAAGGAGAAGGGGAGAGGGAAGACGAAGAGGAGGAAGAGGAGGAGGAAGAGGAAGAGGGAGAGAGAGAAGAATCGTGACATGTATTGACCTGAATTGCCTCGTCTTCTCCTTTGCTATCAACTCTCGTGCCTTCGGGAGGTGGTGAGGTGGGTGAGGCTAGCACAACGGCAGGGTGCGCATCAGGAGAGGGCCCACATGAAGCGGAGAGAGTGGAAGGAGGGGTAGAGTTAGAGGGGGGCTGACCCTAATCCATACAGATACTCGTGGGGAGAGGGAAAAGAGAAGGGTTTCTCGGTTATTCCTCCGTTGAATAAGAATTTACTCCTTCGTACACTCACTTTGTCTGCGACTCCGTGATGGCTAGAATGAAATAAGAAGAGAGAAGGGAGGAGGAAGAGGAAGAGGAGGAAGAGGAGGAAGAGGAGGAAGAGGAGGAAGAGGATGAGGAGGATGCAATGGGTGAGAGAGAGAAAAACGTCAAATGAGATAAATATACACAAACAGTCTAGCTGAGAACGAAATTATGGGACAAAAAGACTGACCGAACGAGGATGAGGCGTAGAAGAATGCGAGAGGAGACGGGGGAAAATAAGAATAGCAGAACAAGAAGAAAACAAAGAAAGAGATACAGGCACTTACAAAGCAGAGATCAAGAGACAAGACAACATGACCCCGACCGCATCGACCCCCAAGACATCCCATCTTACAGACACATCCCTAGTTCCACTCCCTCCCGCCCCCTTTCCTTCCTTCCTTCCGTTCTCCTCACTAACGTCTTTCACTCCCCCTTCTTCATCGCCAACCACAACACATCTCTCCCGTGCCCACACCCCACATCCACCGCCTTCAAACTCACTGGGGAGGATCTCCCTTCTCTCTCCCTCTCTCCCTCTGCCTCTCCCACACCCTCTCCCTCTACCTTCCGCTTTGGCTCTGATTCTGATTCAACCGTCTCTCCTTCACTTCCCATTTCCTTCCTTTTCTCTAAGATACGATCCACTATGGTTTCATAGTACTCCTCCAGCACAGGACACGGCTAAGCGAGGGGGACGACATATCACATAACAAAAGGAAAAAGGAGAGAGACGCATGTAAGACGAGTTCGGATACAATGTATGCATAAACAATGCATCGGAAGATTATATACAAATACAAGCACAAGCAACATGTAGACAAAACATACAGCACAAGGGAAGTACACACGACGAGAGAAAGACAGCGTAACCATTATAATGAAACTCCCCCCCTCTACACTCACCTGAAACAATATGACTTGCTTCACCTCGTCTTTCACTGTTCCCAGTTGCCCCTCCTCCTCGACTGCGCACCAAAACATCTTCTCCTCCCTGTGCTCCTCTCCTGTTCTTCCGCACACGTCATCTGACGCACCTGTGTCTACCTCACCCTCGCGTCGCCCTTGATCAAATAAAGGCAGGTATTCCAGCAAAGCACTCTTGCTCTCCTCTGCTTTCTCCTCCCCAGTTCCTTCTGCGACGATTCCATCTTCCTCATCCTTCTCTCTTCTAAATTTCTTCACTCGCACTCGACTAGCACGTTCACTTCCCTTGAACACACCTGGCATGACCGATGGTGCAAATATAGGCGAGAAGACAGAATGCTTGAAGGTAGAATCAGGGTCCATGATCAAAGGAATGGTCCACGGGGTAGTTCTGCTCGAAAAAAGTGCAGCACGCAGCTGAAGTTATGAGACTCACATAACACGACGAACGGGACATGTCTGGGAGGAAGCTCAAACAACCGGCTATCTATATGCGTAAAACGGAATGTTTTTGCTGCCTTCTATTCTTCTATGCACGTATTTATCAACAGAGCGCAGATCAAGAACATGAATGTTGCGGCTCCTTATTTCAGAATATATTGCTTTGACTAGCTCAGAGTCATTCTTAAATGCCTTTACGTACTGCATCATGTTATTTCCATCACTATGTGTCAGCATGTGCAAACTATCCTGGCTACTAACGGATACTCCCGGATTAGTTGTTTGACTGAACATCGCAGCAAACAATCTTGGACCACTCAAACGATTCACCGATACTCGGCGTAAGCTATTACGGATAACACTAAACGTACTGAACAACGGACGAATCACACAAGAAAAACACAAAGACCGTTATATGTGCTAGGCTATTACAATATATTTATTTTATATTGTAGATATAATAAAAAGATACATGCAAACAATTGCTGTAGCAAGCTGAGATATTTTTTTCGAAGGCAGTCACAGACTGAGAAAATTATAAATATGCATTAAATATATACTGAAGTGTACAGAGAGCCCCACACAAGATATAATTGTTCAAAACATTATACGTTCAAACAAGCTAATTATAAACACATGTATCCGCCCAACCTCACTGCGATTTGCGATACATGATGTCTGTACTATATATACATGTAATCCACAACGATTTTTTTGTTGACAAAAAGCAAAAGGCACCGAAACAATCAAATAAATCGAATATTCAGGAGTAGTATGCTCGCCATAGTGGCATTATATCAGGAACTATACAATAGAATGTAGATATCTAAGTTTATACTGTGTTCAAGCATTGCATACGACAGAAAACCCTTTTATATGAATTAGAAGAAAACACGCACGCACATCCAACATACGCACGCACGCACATCTGCACGCAAATATGACATAAACACGTACTTATTTGCATGCATCTACATAATTTTAATAATTTCTGGCAGTAGACCTAGATAGTACTTCATTCTGAGAATCGCTTAGTGTGGGAGTGATGACGGTGTGGACGTTTCTATAAAGTGCATTTTTCGTTTCCGAAAAAAAAAACGCTAAACTAATAGGCATAGCTGCAAGTTACAAATATTGGCATGAGAAAGTGTCTAACTCATAATTTTTGCATCAAATTTATGTTTGCTTGTATGTAAAACAGACAGTAGTGTACGACTTTAGTCAAAACATTTCGCAAGACTTGCTTAATTCAGTTTTATTTGCCATTTTCAGGTGTTGTAAGCGCTAGTTGGCGCGAATAATAATTCGCAAGAAATAGTTAAAAAAACATGCAAGATGTATATATGAGAATGAAGACAATTCAGGCTACATAATGAAATAAACACAGCCCAATAAAATACTTGCTATATAGTAATGCCACATTTTTCTAGTTCTCTGCTAGAATATGTCCATCATTTACCAGCATCTTAAGGCGACTATTCGTAATGTTTATGCAAAATGTTTATAAATGAGAGATTAGATTCAGCTTTAGTAAGAACTAAACATATCATTGCGACGGGATTAGTTAACAATGTCGCACAAGACAGGCGAGAAAATCCCGGATGTTCTTTGTGCATGGATGAATTTGACGATACAGATACCAATGTTACTCCCTGTCCCTGTGGATTTCAGTTGTGCGTATGGTGCTGCCACAGTATAGAAAACAGAAAATGCCCTGCGTGCAGAGCACCTTACAGTCAAGAAACACTTACAATAACGAAGCCAGATGAAGAACATATTAACAAAGATATGATTGAAAGAAAAAAGAGAGCCAGAGAGAGCAAACTCGCGAGCATCAGAGAACTGGAGTTGTCCCAACTGTCTTCTCCTTTGCCCTCCTGTAGTTCGTCATCTGGCCATCCTACCTCTCACGCAGGTCAATTAAATAACTTACCCCATTCCAGCCTACCATATGTGTTTCCATCGCATCCTTCGGTTAGCTCGAGTTCTAATTCTGCTAGGCCGAGTGAATCTCAAAGTGCTAATAGCTCGCCAGGCAGGCTGATCTCCACATTCTCCAGCACAACCTCGTATACATTGTCGATCTCCCGCACTCTGCCTCCAAGAGAACACATCCTGAAGAAAAGGGAGTATGTTGGTAAGCACGGGAAGATCACGAGAATGATAACTAGCAAGAAGGCAGATCCCTGCTCTCCTGGTGGGACACCTTTCTCAGCGTACGTAACTAACACAGAGACGGTGTCTGAGGGCAAAGGAAGCGATCCAGGCCATCAGCACTTGGAAGCGTCATAGACGGACAAGTAGTCAGGGCGACCTACGGAGCGACCAAGTACTGTTCAATATTCCTGCGGGGACAGAAATGTGCGAACCCCCAGTGCGAACTTTGTTCATTATTGGGCCGACCCTTCCGATTGCTTCTCCAAAGATTCCCTCGCTGCCGCAGATCGCTTCTCGTCTAGATTTTATCAGGAGGGGAACGACCCACATCTCTGGCATCCCCTCGACCCTTCTCTACAACATCTCTATCCTCTACCCCCCCTCTCGTTTCTACACCTCTTCTTCCTCTTCTTCCTCTTCTTCCTCTTCTTCCTCTTCTTCCTCTTCCTCTTCTTCCTCTTCCTCTTCTTCCTCTTCCTCTTCCTCTTCCTCTTCCTCTTCCTCTTCCTCTTCCTCTTCCTCTTCTTCTTCCTCTTCTTCTTGTCCTCCCTCTTCTTCTTTTTACCCCTATACCTATGAGGTCTGCGCTCCTCACCCTGAATTCGTCATTGCTGGCTATTACTCAGATCTATGGAGTTCCCTTCCCCCTCCCACTTGCTCTTACCCTTCCCACTCTTATCTTCCGACCACAAGAGACCCCCCTCCTGCCTCTCCTTCCGCTCCTCCTTCTCCTTCTCCTTCCTGCCCCCCATCTTCCTCTTCGCCTTCTTCCTCTTTCTTTCTTCCTCTTCTCTTTCTTCCTCCTCCCTTCCTCCTCTTCGCATTATTCTTCCACTCCTTTCTTTCTTCCTCTCCTTCCTCCTCCCCACCTGGTCCCCCGCCACCCGCCTCTACATCCCTATGTTCCTCCATCGAGGAAGATACGAGAGAAAAGGAGAAGAAACATGAGGACGAGGAAAAAACAAAAGGAGATAGAGAGAAAGAGAGAGAGAGAGAGAGAGAGAGAAAGGAAGAGAAGGAGGTAGAGAGGAACACAGAAGAAGCAGAAGAAAGAGGAGAAAAGGAAAGAGGAGAAGAAAAAGAAGAGGTGGGGGGGGGGGGAAAGAAGAAGGAGGAGAAAGAGAGGACAGAGGAAGAGGGAGCGGAAAGAGGGAGAGAGAGGGAGGCGAGGAAATACAAAAAAGGGAGGAGGAGGAAGAGAGGGGAGGGAGAGAGAGCGGGAGGACGAAGAGATGAGAGCGTGGAGAAGCGTTGGCTATTCACTTCCCTCCTTTTCCTTTCCCTCTTCCTTCCCCTGAACATCTTCCTTATTATTTTCCTCTTCCTTCCTCTTCCCCTCCTTCCTCTTCTCCTCCTCCCTTCCTCTTCCCCTCTTCCTTCCTCTTCCCCTCTTCCTTCCTCTCCCCCCTCCTCTCCCCTTTCCCTTTCCCCTTCCCCTTTCCCTCACCTTTTTCCTTTCCCCCACCTCACCTTTCCCCTTCCCCTTCCCCTTCCACATACCCCTTCCCCTTTGTCTTCGCTTCCCCCTTCACTTCCTATTTTTCTTATCCCTTCTGTCCCTTCATCTCATTTCCCTTCTCCTTCTTCTTCCTCTTCTTCTTCCTCCTCTTCTTCTTCTTCTTCTTTTTCTCCCTCTTCTTTTGAACATTTCCCTCCTCTTGTTCCTTATTTCGATTACTCTCATCCGTCTTCTCTCCCTCCTTTTCCCTCCCCTTCCCCCCCCTTCCCTCCCCCTTCCTCGTCCCTTTCCCCTCCTCTTTTTGACTCCTCTTCCCCCTTTACTCTCATCCGCCTGTCGCTGTTGTGATTGAACATGTAATTGCCCCCTCCTTCCCCACCCCACCCCCTCCTCACTCTTCATCTACCTTGTCATCCCCTGCCTCCCCTTCTGCCTCCCCTTCTGCCTCCTCTTCTTCCCCCTTGCACCCCTCTCTACTACCCTCTTACCTCTCTATTCCTCCTTGGGTTGTTGCCTCCATGCCCTCCTCCTCCTGTTCCCTTATCTCATTTCCGTCTCCTTCTCCCTCCTATTCCGCCTTCTTCTTCTTCTTCTTCTTCTTCTTCTTCTTCTTCTTCTTCACTTTCCTCTTCACTGTCTTCTTCCCTCTCTTCTCTTTCTCGTCTCTCTTTCTCTTTCTCTTCTCCTTCCCATCCTCTCTTCTTTCTCTTCTTCCTCTTCCTCTTCTTCCTCTTCCTCTTCTTCATCTTCCTCTTCCTCTTCCTCTCTCTCTTCTTCCTCTTCCTCATCTCTCTTCCTCTTCCTCATCCCTCTCTTCCTCTTCATCTTCTCCGTTTTCCTTTTCTTCTCCTTTTTTCCTTTCCTTCCCTTCTTCCTCTTCGTCTTCCCCCTTCCTCCTCTTCATCTTCCCCTTCTGCCTCTTCATCCTCCTCCTCTTCCTCTTCATCCTCCTCTTCTTTCTCTTCTCCCTCTGTTTCTGGACCTGTGCCCCCTCTTTCCTCCTCTCTTCCTCTTCCCTCGCCTCTTAACCTTGCTTCTCCTTCCTTTCCCCCCTTTACCTCAACACCAGTCTAACCTCATTGCCTCTTCTTCCCTCTCCTCCCATGGCTTTTTCTGCTTCTCCCCCTCCTCTTCTCCTCCTCCTCTTCTCCTCCTCCTCTTCTCCTCCCTCCTCTTCTCCTCCCTCCTCTTCTCCTCCCTCCTCTTCTCCCCTCCTCTTCTCCCCTCCACCCCCTTTCCCCCTTCTTCGTCTCCCCCTTCTTCGTCCCCAGTTTCCCTCTGCCTTGGCTACTCCTCCTTTTTCGTTTTATTCGTTTCGTGAGTCCCCTTTCTCCCCCTCCTCTCGCTCCTCCTCGCCCCTCTCCCCCTCCACCTGTCTTAGACTTCGACGGCCCCTCCTCCCGGCCTAGTAAAGTCAAAGAACGCTATACTGGCTTACTATTTTCGAGTAGACGGTGCTACCGGAAATCAAAACTCGTCGTCTTCTTCCTCTTCTTCCTCTTCTTCCTCTTCTTCCTCTTCTTCCTCTTCTTCCTCTTCTTCTCTTCTTCCTTTCTTCTTCCTCTTCCTCCCCTTCGTCCTCCTCTTCTTCCTCTTCTTCTTCCTCTTCCACATCTTCCCCTTTCCCCTCTCCTTCTCCTGCCCCTTCTCCTGCTCCTTCTCCTTCTTCCCCTTCCGCCTCCCCTTCTCCCCCCTCTCATTCTTCCCTTCCCCCCTCTCCGCCCCTTTCACCCTTCCTCTGCCTCCCCTTCGCCTTCGCCTACATCTTGTACCGCCTCTTCTCAAGACTCATTGTCTTCCCCAACCTCCTCCCTCCCCTCTCCCCTCCTTCCCGCGCGCCTTGTTCTTCGCTCTCTCACTCTCACTCTCTGTTGGGTCTTCTCTCCCTCCCCCTCTCTCCCTCTATCTTTCTCTCTCTCTCCCGTCTCTCTCTCTCCCTCTTGTCATCAACGGTATCAATCTCCCTTCCTTCTCTCTTTCTCTCTGTCCGTCCTTCCCTGTCATCTATATTTCCTTACCCACTCTTTTCCTCCTTCTCTTTCCTCTTCTTCCTCCCCCTTGTATCCCCCTCCTCTTCCCCCTCCTCTGCTTCTTCTTCTCTCATCATGCCTTCCTCCCCCCTTTCTTCGCCTCCCCTTCCCCCCCTCCCCTTTTCTCCAATTTGTTCATTCTGATTCTTTTTCCTACTCGTTTCTTTTTCCTTCTCTCCCCTCCTCCTCCTCCTCCTCTTCTTCTTCTTCCTCCTTGTCCTCATTCAGTCTCCCCCCACCCTCCTCTTCCTCATCCCCATCCCCATCCTCTTCCTCTTTCTCCTCCCCTCCACACATGCGTGGTCCACTGAAGTCGTCGTCTTCCTCCTCCTCCTGCCCCTTCTCTTCATTTTTCTCACCCTACGCTGGCAGGGCTCCCCCTCTCTCTCTCTTTCCCCTCCCTTTCCATTTCCTCTTCGCCATCTTCATCTTCTTCCTTTCTCCCTCCCCTTCCTCCTCTTCTTCTTCTTCTTCTTCCTCTTCCTCTTCCTCTTCCTCTTCTCCCTCTTCCTCTTCCTCTCCCCCTCTTCCTCTTCCTCCTCTCCCGTCTCCTCCTTGCCTTCCCGTTCTCCTTCCTTCCCCTCCCACAACACCCATTTTCTTTATCACTCTTGCTTTCTCCCCCTCTTCCTCCTTATCTTCTTTCTATCCCTTTTCCTCGTCTTCCTCCTCCTCGTCTTCGTACTCTTCCTCTTCCTCTTCCTCTTCCTTTAACCTCTCTTCTTCCTCTCCCCACTCCTCTCCCTCCTCTCCCCCTTCATCCCCCCTCCTCGGTTGTCGTTTGTTCCCATTCCCATTCACCTCCTTCTCATCCTCCTCCTTCTCCATACGTCTATACCACACGCACTATTTCTCAAATTGAAAGGAACATGAGAGAGAGGATGAGGAGCTTAGAGGAATCAGATCAACAGAAACAACACGAAAGGGACGAGAAGGAGAGGCAGAGGCAGGAGAAGGAGAGAGGAGAGGGAACGGGCGGAAAGAGAAAGGGAAGAGAAGGCGAAGAAGGAGGCGGAGAGGAGAAGAAGGAGAAGGAGGAGAAGAAGAAGAAGAAGGAGAAGGAGGAAAGGGAGAGGAGGGAGAAAGAAAGATTGGAAGGAGAGGAGAGAAGGAGAGAAGGAGAGGAGGGAGGAGAAAGCAGAGAAGATTAAGAAGGAGAAGAGAGAGAGAAAAGCAAAGGAAAAAGAGAGAGAGAGAGAGAGAGAGAGAGGAGGAAGGAACGGAAACTCAAGGAGGAAAGAGAAGAGAAAGGCTAGGGAACAAAGGGAGAGGAAGGAAGAGAGAGAGAGAAGAGAAGAAGGAGAGGAGGGAGAGGAGAGAGAGAGAGAGAGAGAGATGCGCGAGAGAGGAAGGGAGGAGAGGAGAGAGAAGGAGAGGAAGGAGGGAGGAAGAAGAAAAAAGAGAGAGAGGAGAAAGAGAAAGAGAGAGGGAAGAGAGAGGGAGATAAAGGAGAAGGAGGAAAGGGAAAGAAGAAAGAGAAAGAGAGAAAGGAAAAGAGGGAGAGAGAGGAAAAAGAGAGGAGTAGAAAAGGGAGAGAAGGAGAAAGAAAGAGAGGGAAAGGGAGGAGAGGGAAGAAAAGAGAGAGAGAGAGAAAGGAAGAGAGAGAAAGGAGAGAGAGGGGAGAGGAGAAGAAGGAGAGGGAGGAAAGAGAGAGAGAAGAAGGAGAGGGAGGAAAAGGAAGAGAAGGAGAGAAAGGAGAAGGAAGAAAAGGAGAGGAAGGAAGGAGGAAGAAAAGGAGAGGAAGGGAAGGAAGAAGAAAGGAGAGGAAGGAGAAGGAAGGAAGAGGAGAGGAAGGAGAAGGAAGAAAAGCAGAGGAAGGAGAAGGAAGAAAAGGAGAAGGATGGAGAAGGAGGAGAAAAGAGAGGAAGGAGAGAGGGAGGAGAAAGAGAGGATGGAGAAGGAAGAAGGAGAGGAAGGAGAAGGAAGAGAAGGAGAGGAAGGAGAAGGAAGAGAAGGAGAGGATGGAGAAGGAGAGAGGAGGAGAAGGAAGAGAAGGAGAGGGAGGAGAAGGAAGAAGAAGGAGAGAGGAGGAGAAGGAGAGGAAGGAGAAGGAAGAGAAGGAAGAGAAGGAGAGGAAGAAGGAAGAGAAGGAGGAGGAGGAGAAGAAGAAGGAAGAAGAAATACGGAAAATCGAGGAGAGAGAAGAGAACGGAAGAGAAGGAGGAGAAGGAGGAGAGGAGGAGGAGGAGGAGGGGAGGAGGGGAAGAGAACGATTCACTGTTGTTCACCTCTTCTCTTTCTTCTGATCCTTTCCGTTTTCGTCTCTCTCTCTATGCCATCCTTTGCCTCTCTTTGTTCCTCTCCCCCTCCTTCTTTTCATCAGACTCGGCCCTCCTCTTTTCCTCCTCCTCCCCCTTCTCCCCCTTTCTCTCTCTTCTCCCTCCCTCTTCGTCTTCTTCGTTCTCCTCGTCCACCTCCTCTCCCTTTCTCCCTCTTCTTTCGACAATTCCGCCTTCCCCTCCTTCTTCCTTCGGTGTCATCCCCTTTCTCCCCTTCCCCCTTCTCCCCTTCTCTCCCCTCTCAGGGAATCTGGGTTTCTCCTGTCGGAAACCCTTCGCTCTCTTCCTCATCCTCCTCTTCTTCTTCTTCCTCCTTCTCATCTTCTCCTCTTCTTCATCCTCTTCGTCTCTATTCCCTTCTTTCTTCCCCTCTCCCTCCTTCCTCCCCTCTCTCCATCTCCATCCCCGGCCTCCTCCTCTCCCTCTCTCTCTGCCTCCCTCTCTCCCTCTCTCCTTTCTCTACCTCTCGGTACATAACAGAGACCCACAAGGAAGAGGAAAGGAGACAAGTGAGGAGAGAAAGGGAGGACACACCGATACTTTCAGTGGTTCCGAGGCACTCGGGACCCCCTACCCTCTCTTCTTTCTCGTCATCTTTCTCTTCCTCCTCCCTCTCTTCCTCTTCCTCTCTTCCTCTCCCCTCTATTCCTCTCCCCTCTCTTCCTCTCTCCCTCTCTTTCCTCCTCCCTCTCTTCTTCTCTCTATTTACGTCTCAACCCCCTCCCTGATTCTTTTTCGTCTTCTTCCGCCCTTTAGTCCAGATCTATCTGCGGTTCTCTTTCGCCCCGTCTGAGGACCCTTACCCTACCGTGAACAGTTAAGGGGAGTGGAGTGGGAGGGAGGGAGGAGGGAGAGGGAGTGGGAGAGGGCGATGAAGGATGGGAATGAGAGAAATGGACATAGAGGGATTTAGGCCATGGCTATCCAACGAGAGGAGACGCACAAGCTGGAGACATCAGGTTGGAGAACGGCGAAGACCCTGTGGGAGTGGGAGTAGGAGGGGGAGTATCTATGGAAATGGGGACTGGTACGGGAATGGGAATGGAAATGGGAATGGGGATGGGGATGGGGATGGGGATGGGCGAACGTATCAGCGGAGGCATGGGAGAAATGAGCGGGAGAATGGACGGGGGATAGGGGTTGCTGGATCTAGGAGAGAGTAGGAATATAGGTACTGTTGGCATGGTCGGTGGAGAGGGATATGGAGGAGGGGTGACTGGGGGAATGGGAGGGGGGGGGGTAGGGGGGGGGGGTGGGGTAGGAATGGGAGGGTACGGGGAAGGAATCGGTGGAGGGGGTTTGGGGTTATGGAGAACGGAATGGGGGCACATGGAGGAGAATCATATGGAGGTATGGGAGTATGGGAGGTATGGGAGGTATGGGAGATATGGGAGATATGGGAATGTGAATGGGAATGGGAATGGGAATGGGAGAGTGGGAGGAATGGGAGGAATGGGAGGAGTGGGAGGAATGGGAGTAGTTGGAGGATATGGCCAAGGAGGAAACAACGGAGTGGGAGGAGTCAGTGGAGTGGGAGGAGTGGGGGAGTGAGCAGGGTGCCAGGGACAGGGTACACAGAGGAAATAGGGCAGGGGATGGGAGGGGTGAGTGGGGGAATGGGAATGGGAATGGGAATGGGGATGGGGATGGGGATGGGGATGGGGATGGGGATGGGGATGGGGGGATGCAGGGGGCAATAGGTGTAAGCACTGGGATGGGGGAAGGGTATGGAGGGGGAATAAGTGGTGGAATGGGATACGGTATGAACGGAGTGGGAATGGGGATGGGGATGGGGATGGGGATGGGAGGAGGAAACGGAGGAAGGGAGGTCGGAGGAAGGGAGTCGGAGGAAGGGAGATGGGGCAGATGAGGCAAATCTCTGTACAAAACAAGTCACTTATACAAGGAGGAGCGATCATGGGGGTGAGCGGGGCGAACGGAAATAGGCCATCTAACGGATGGGGAGCAGGAGTAGCTCCGGGAGCAGGAGGAGGAGCAGGAGGAGTAGGGGGAGCAGGAGGAGCAGGAGCAGGAGGAGGAGGAGCAGGAGGAACCGGAGGGGAGGAGCAGGGGGTTGGAGTGGGGTAGCAGACTATGGGTTCAGGTCCCAGGGACAAGTCACATTGGGAACAGGAAGAGCACCGAAGAAACAACCCCTGGACAGACAAACACACGCAGTGGGTGGGGGTGAGGGTCCGTCTGCCCTCTCCTCTCTTTCCAACGTTTCTTCGACTCCCACTCATATCCCCTATTCTTCCTCTGGGCCTCGTTCTTTCCCCCATGGCCCCTCCTCATCTTTCCCTTATCCCAAGCCTAGGAACCAGCAGCAGTGGGGTCAAGGAGGGCAAGGGGGGCCGGGGGGAATGGGAAGCGGGCACATCGGAGGGAATGCTGTGGGGACTATGGGGCCAGTGGGAACTGGAGGAGCGCACTTCCAAGGCCATCACATGTATCATGGCCCTCCTCCTCCCTCTACCCTCGCCCCCTCTCCCTCTACTTCCAATACAAACAATAGTAACGTGCATTCATTCGGGTATCACGGCTCTAGTGCTATTAGCCACAACCAATACATCCAACGACAAAAACCTTCTTTGTCCAATTCGCAAGTAGGAGGAGGTGGAGGGGGTGGAGGTACTCACCATTTGCCCTACAGCCACCCCCATTCTTCCTACCCCTCTCACCACGTTCATCCCTCCCACTCCTCTCATTCGTCTCACCCTTCTCATCCCTCCCGCCCCTCGCACCCTTCCGAGTCCTCCATCAGAAATATCCCAGGAGACCAACGGGAGATCTTCAACACCACCCACCGGGACGAGAGACATAAACAGTTTTCGGGTCACCACAGTCAATAGAAGCATTCCTTTCTGCCTCTCCCCGCCTGCGTGCTTATGCTGCTCGCTCAACCATACTCATCGTTTCAATCGTTAAGCTTCATACCATCTATATAATATATTCCAGTTCTACATATATTTCAGTTTTTCATATTTCATATTTCATGTTTAATATTTGATAACCTTTTTACTTTCTTTTCTCTTTTTTTTTTTTTCTTTCTCTGTTTACTTGTTTGCTTCTGTTTGCCTACCTTTGTTTGTTTGTGAACTCTTTATCATTTTTTCCAAATGCTTCATTTTTGATTATATATTTCGCCACCTTGTGTGTGCAGTGCACACTGCACGTTTCAGTTTTGTTTACATTTATATTCATCGCTTTCGTTTTACATGTATCTTACCCACAAATTTCTCATGTTTTTGCTTTTATCTCACAAAAAAAACTCTCACGAATTCTGTCAATTTTTCCAGTTTGTATTATGTATATTACTGTTCTCTTGTGTCCCTGTTTATCTTGTATATAGATATAATTCATATTTATTGCTTAAGCTTGCATCATGTATCCCAGAGATACCTACCTTCCACTTGATTGGATATAATGTTCATTAGTATGGTTTCAATGCCTTCATTCCGTGCCTTGGACCTACGTATAATGTACTAATTTTTCCATTAAAAAAGATTGTTTCTTTTCAAGGTCATGCCCAGGGCTTGAATTCCAGTTGTCAACTTATTCACAATTACATGGCATGCATGCGTGAGCGCTGCTCAGTGAACAGCATTATTCTTTGGGCTGGATAGATTCTATTTCCTGCGCGAAGGCGGTCCATGCTTTTCTGTCAATGTGGCGACTCGACCATGCTCTTCTTTAACCGTGAATATAAGTTGACATTATGCGTACGATTGTGAGGCATTGCCTTGCATATTACTGCACCGTAAACAACTCAAAACCGTTAATATGCAAAGAAAGACAGCATTTAAGTAGTATCTACAGCTCAGGACTTGTACTTGCATTGCGTCTTGGACTCAACAATAAAACATTGTTTGAATGCGCGAAGAAAATGGAAAACACACACTAGAAAATGTGTTTGCTATAAAAGAACTGCGTAGTTATGCCGTGCATTAGAGACATCTGTCTCTCTATTCGCACATTACTCCATGGAAAATGTTTTCTTTTGTCTACAAGATAGCGCACGTTTTAGAATATATATAATGTACAGGTATATGCTATTTGTAAATTGAATCCCACTACATGCACCCTGCATACAGCACTTTGTGGTTCTTATATCTAGACGTAAGATACGTCTTCACAGATCTTGAAGGCTGATGGGAAAGCATTTCGAAGATTAGTGGTGTGGTGTGACGGAACTGGGAACGGAAGTAGGAAGAGCATATGCAACCTCAAGTTCTTTCTCTGAGGAAGAATGAGGAATAGCTAGTGTTCTCTCCGAGGGAGTTGGCACTGTCAAATAGTCTTGCCCACGGAAAGCCTTTCGCTACGACCACGGAAGTATGTTTTGGTTTGCGACTGATGACGGAATCGAACAAAACATCTTCGATGCATATGCCTTCCTCGGCAGAAACTGGGGGGAAAACTACCACATCTACCTCTTCAGCTTTTCTACAGGGGCATACACCTTGCGCATGTTAGCGGAATATCAATGTGATGTGATTGCTTCCTACGGACCTCGTGTGCCTAACCCTTTCTGCATTCAGGAGGTGCAAGAAAACAAATAGAACCACACGGTTCGAAATCCCATCCAAGAACCTCGACGCTAAGGCAGCAAAGAAGAAGAACGGAGCTCACAATGTCCCCTCTTGTCTCATGAACAAACATATGACGGGTACGTTAGCAGTCAACGAGCAAGCGTTTTCGTGGAATGAAGAGGGTAGTTCTCAACACTTAGTCTTTCTCAAGTCCGGGAGCCAGTGTATCTTTAACTGACTCTGTGCAGTTCTCCGAGTATTTCAGATAGTCCTGTTTGTGGAGCATTTACTGTACTCGTGACTAACCCAAGAGTCCCCGTCTTTCTCTCTGCAATGAAATAATTTCCCTGGTTGAGGACAACGCAAAACCCCCGAAGAAAAATCAGAAAAAGATAAGGATCATATTGTCTTCCGAAGCACGATCACTGATGATCAGTTCTTGCTGTACTCCTTCTACAACTTGGATTTTGCCATGGCCACCTACGATAGGTTCGATGATGCAATCGAGACACCCTCCTCTCTATCACCCTTGACTTCATTCAGCAAGAGCATCTAGTGTTGTTGCTGCCTGCTTCACTATGGAGCTCTCGCTCGGTCTCTTCGAGATTGTCCTGCACTTCAGACTGAGAACCGTTGTCTTCGGTCTGTTTCTATTGGATAGACGCTCGTGAAGACGACACAGGTCTAGGCACGACGTTCGTTTTTGGACGGAAGAAAGAGGACAGAACAACACAAACCAAATACGCACAAGAACTAAATCAGGAGAAAGTCTCTCATCGCAGACTGCGAGAAAAAGCCCTGGGCAGATGAGAAGAGTTGTGAAGAGGACGAAGAAAAATGCCAGGGCTAGGTGGTGAAGGACTTCCGTTCCGTAAGAGACCGCGTCTTCTGCCTCTTTCACTCAAACACCCGCCTTCTCCGCCGAAATGGTCCATTTGTTTTTGTTTGCAAACTTAATTGGGCTCAGGAACCATTACGAGTCTATCATTTAGAATAAAACTGAATTTTCCGTAACGCACTTTCCGTGGCAACTCTCTTTTTCTGATTTTAGGACGGTTTTTCACCTTCACTAGCGTATGTTTGAGACTACATGCATATACTACTAGCAGAAAAAACATTGAGCTCCAGAAGTTCGGATTTGACGGTTTCTTTCTCATTGTAACTACACACATCGTTTATTTGTAACTTCGGCATATACTTCGCACGCCAAGCCCAGATTCCTTCGCATCGAAATACTAAGAGTCAGGGGCACCTTACCATATCCTCGGTGCTCGTCCCCTGCAACCTCATCAATCTCCGTTTCCACAACTACAACTATACGAGTGCTGACTCTGCAGAGTTCAAGGTGAAGCACGCTGTCTACGCCGATGAGAAGAGGAAACTGTTCAACTACCAGAAGTGGATGAAAAATCAATTCCAGCCCAACGAGTTCAAGAGCGACCAAGTAAAACCAGATGCGAAACAGATCTTCTTCAACAAAGTACACTGTGACGTCCGAGGAGAGCGTGTTTTCCGAACCAGGGCTTCACATATAATCGCGTGTATCAGATTGGCTGTGTGCTTACGACTATGACACTAACTGTGTTTTGTTTTTCGTTATGCCTTCTGTGATATGCAATCCACCGCCATTCACTTTGGAAATGCTTGCACTTCCGAAAATGCATTAGCTGTATTATTTTAGACACAACAGATGTGAAGATGTAAAGCTCTCTCTCTCAAAGATTCGTTTGGAGTGGAGTTTCAAGAAGACCGAGAACTCACAACCTCTATTCGAAACACCTCGAAGCCGCACTCTGTGTGTGACATCACAGTAGAGAGGAAAGGTTTACAGACGAAGAACTCCGCAAACCCAAACGAGGGATTTATTCGAAAGAACATTAGGTGAGAAGCCCATGAATCATCGACCCATGGTTGGTGGTTGATGGAGATCTTTCCCTCGATCAGTTGGAGGAAATTGCTGACGAATCCTCCTCTAGGAAAAGGTAGGTTCACCTCTGGCACTTCCTCCATCCATTGTAGCGTATTCCCCCGCATCATCCATGGCAAATCATACAGACCACAGAACACTCTGGCTTATGCGAAGAAGGGGCACAAAGAATGAGACCCTCTCACTTGAGTTGTGGGCAAAGAGGAGCAGTGGTGGAAGGAGTACAGAGACGGAAGAGTGGATGACGATGACAGACTGGTAGAACTCAGCTGCAGCTCCACTGCTGGCAACGTACCAGTAGACTGAGGATTAACATGGACTGAGGATTAGCATGGGCTAAGGATTAACATGGACTGAGGATTAGCAGAATACCAGTTCCTTCCGGTTGTATCCACTCGTTCCACTGCCTCCACTGGCCCACCCTCTACTCCACAACTGGTCTGCATCTGATTCATTGTGCATTCTCTAAGGTTGCTCGAAGCTCAAGACCCCATATCCAAATACAACTGATACAGCTGGACCCTAGTCATTTAGTGATTTCATCCGTGTATGCCCACACTCCATTTTTTAATCCTCGTATATACACTTCCATGCACATTCATTCCTTCTCTTTGCATTTATCTGTGTGATATTTTTTTCTTTCCTTTTGACTGCCTGTAAAGAGCGTCATTATTATTCTTGTTTCGCTCGTTTTTACTCTGTATAAAAGATTTCCTTCAAGTAATTCGATTCGCCAGGTAGAATAAGATGTTCCAGTTTGTTAATCTGTTTACATATTAATGAGCAAATTACGACTCTGACAAACGGAGTGAAATGCTCATCTGACAATGCCTCTGCGCACTAGAACTACAAAACAATGCAGAGGCATTACAAACGTACAGGAAATGATATTGCAAGTTCAGTCGTATTCTCATGAAGAAGGATTCATTACGGAGAGAACAACAGCTAGAGTGTGCAGCGTAGCAAATGGTTGACGAAATCTCTCTCTTTACATGCGTATCGTACGTGTAAATGTCCACCAACTCTACGGGAAACACAACCTACGCACATATGCACACTCACATACATACACATACGTGACGTACGTGATATATGGCAATACAACGTATACACACGGTAGCCCACACACGTAGGTGTCGAGGGCAGACTATGAATCCTGTTCATCACTCGTACATTGGATGCATCCATATACACATTCCCCTCCTCCTCCCTCTCTCTCTCTCTCATTCGCGTCGTACTCCTCCCAACCATTCTCTTCCCAGACTCCCTTTCCCTTTCATTTCCCTACGTTCTTCTATTCCTGACTTGGCACACTGATCCTCGATCAAGCGCAATGAAACCTCTTCGCCTTCCCTTATCTTTTTGTTTCATCCTGCTCCTCCTTCGATTCCTCTTCCTCTTCCTCTTCCTCTTCCTCTTCCTCTTCCCTCGCTGCCTCTTCCTCCCTTTGCACCAACGGGGCATCCCCATTCCCCTCATTACCTCTACATCTCCCTTTCGTTTCATTCTCTGATTCCTCATTACCAGCTTCTTTCTCACCGCCTTCCTCTCCCTCGCTAGATCCCTCACTCCCCTCTTCCCTTCTTCTTTGCTCAGACGTACTCCCCCATCACGTCTTCCCCTCGGAAGTCCTTCTGCCTCACCGTGCCCATCGCCATTCTTACTCATCCCTCCTTCTCTCCCGCCTCCTTTCTCTCTTCCTCTTTCCCTTTCCGTAATTCTTCTTCTTCCTGTACGCAATGAATTCCTCCTCCTCCCTCTCCCTTCCTCTCCTTCTCTCCCTCCCTCTCCTTGTCTCGCTCCCTCTCCCCGCTCTCTCTCTCTCTCAGTCTCTCATTCTTTAGCTCTTCTACTTCCTTCCTAAGCCCCTCAATCGACTAAGTCTTTCTCTCTTGCCTCCCCCTCCTTAAGCCTTATATCCCTCTCCACCCTCCTCATCTCCCTCTCCTTCTCCATCAGTTTTTTTTCCATCCCCCACACGTACTTCTTCCTTCCTTCTTCTCCCTGTTCCGCTCCATTTGCTCCTCCTCCCCCTCGCTTCCTCTTCCTCTAACTCCTTCTCTAAGTGTTCTGCGATCACTTTATACTCCTCCACCTCTCTCTTCTCCTCCTCTCTATTTCTTCTTCCTGTGACCACGTAAATAGGAAGAAGAGAAAGAGAGCGGAAAGGGGGAAGAGAGGCAAACAATATCGCGGGAAAAGAAGAGAGAGCAGCGCACACACAAAGAAAAGAAGAGACACAGAAGGCAGCATTCCCCCGATGAAAACGAAGACGGAAAGCAGAAACGAATGGAACAGATAGGATAACAAAAAATACAGTGTCGATGGAATCGGAATCAAAAACAACAGCCAGCAATCGAGATTGAGAGAGAAAGATAGCAGTGCAGAGTAACGAACACACAAGGGGAGGCGAGAGCAACGAGGAAGAAGGTAGAAGGGGGGCAGCGGAAGGGAAACAAAATAGTGCATATGATGAAGGTAGAAGCAACGTTAGTGCGGCTAGACAGATGGTGGCATCCAAGGACATAACAAACACACACGAATACATGCTAACTCCGAAAACATATGCATCTACCAGGCCAGTAGAAGAACCAAGGGAAAAAGAAAAGGAAGTGGAACGGCATCGAAGACAGGAAAGTGCAAAGTGAAGGCAGAAGTGGCAGTTGCCAAATAGGTGGGTGGGTAAAGAGGAAGGGAAGGGAAAGGGAAGGGAGGGGAAGGGAAGGGAACGGGAAGGGAAGGGAAAGGGAGAAGGGAAGGGAAAGGGAAAAACAATGTATGCATGATATGGTGTAAATGTGTGGGTGTGTGTGAGTGCATGTATGTGTATAAGGCTGCGCTACCTTAAGAGTGAGGGATTCCCTCATTCGTCTGAGCTCGTCGTTGAGTCTGCCCTGCTCTACTTTCAGAAAGGAGATGGCAGAAGCAGACGACTTGGCCTACCGAGAGAGCGCTGTCCCTCTGAACCCTCATCGCCTCCGCCTCCTCCTCCGCAGCACACACTCTGTCCTTGCTCTCAATTTCCACTCGTTCGTCCTTTTCTCTTTCTAATTCACGCAGCCTTTGCCTTTCCCCAGTCAACGCAGATGCCAGCTCGTGCTCCCTCTTCCTTCGACCATCCTCTCTCTTCTTCCTCTCCTTTTCACTCCTCTCTGCTGTCTTTCTCAAAGAGAGTATCTCTTCTCGCAGACGATAAATAACTTTTGCTTTCTCACTCCGCTTCTACTTTGTAGATTGACTTGAAGAGGAAGGAGTTCATTGAACGGGTTTACCACTGAGCCATATTCAACACATATATACATATGGAGGGGCAGAATACAATAGGAAATATGAATGATTAAACAACTGGGAGTGAGAGAGGAGCAAGCGACGGAAGGGAAGAGAGGGACGAAGGACGGGTAAAGACAAAGAAGGGAGACAGAGGGAAAGAGAGAGAAGAAAACAGAGAGAAGAAAAGAATGAGAGATAGAAGAATGAGAGATGAAAGAATGAGAGATAAACGAATGAGAGATGAAAGAATGAGAGACCTGATCCGAGATGGGAATGGGGATGTGGGACAGAAGAGGGGGGACAAGGGTGGGGAGAGCGAATAAAAGAGGAGGCTGAGGAGGGGGGAGAAGGGTGAGGAGATGAACTAAGGGGAACAGTTGAGGAAGAGCACATGGGAGGAGAGGAGGAAGGACGAGAGAAACACTCGGCTGAAGAGACGTATTTGGAAGAAAACGTGGAGGAAGGAGAGGAGGGAGAAGAAGAGTAGGAGGAGGAAGAGCGAGAGGAGAGAGAGGAAAGAGAGGAAGGGGAGTAGGCTGGTAAAGGTGAAGAATGGTGTCTAGAAGACTGTACACTCGGCACTGGCCTAGGGAACTTCCCTCCACTCCCTTCCCTATTTTTATTGCCATCAATGATGTCCCTCTCTCTATCGCTTCCCCGTTCTTCCTCTGACTCCCTCCCTCTCTATCTCTCCCGTCCCTACTTCTCTCTTCCCTGCATGTTCCCTCGCTCTTAGCCACTCTTTCCTCACCCTTAGTCACTCTTTCCATCACATTCCCAGCCTCCTCCTTCCCCACCCCCTTTCTCCCTTCTCTTTCTTCCCTCCCATCCTCTGTTTTTAGAATTGCCTCTCCCACCCTCTCTCTCTTTCCCCTTCCTTCTCCTCTCCCTTCCCTTTCTCTCCCCTACTGCCTCACCCCCTTCAGCCCCTTATCTTCCCATCTTCCTTCGCTCTTTCTCTCCGTTTCCGGGTGTTTTCGAGGATGTTTACGCCAATCAACATTGGAACATGTCGAGGCTTTTTTGTGGGAGTGGGGGGTAAAGAGATGAGGGGACAAGGGACAACGGAGAGTACGGGAAATGCGATGGAAATGGGAGATAACGAGTAGATGAGGAGGGAGAGGAGGAGGAAGAGGAGGAGGAAGAGGAGGAGGAAGATGAGGAGGAGGAAATGTGGAAGAAGCAGACGAAGGAGAGCAGGGGAGGAGGGGAGATGGGCAAAATGAGCGACAAGAGGAATTGGAGGGGGAGGAAGGGGGCTGGGTATAGGGGATAAAAGGCGAAGGACGAGGCGGAAGTAGCGGGTGAGGGGAGAGAGAGAAAGAGGAAGATGGAGAGAGAGAAGAGGGGGAGGAAGGGTGGAGTGAGGACCAAGAAAGAGAATGATGTAGAGGTAGAGGCAGGGAGTGGGACAGAGGACGACGAAGACTCTGATATCTCTCCTTTCTTTTCTCCCTCCCTCTCTTTCTCTTCCCCCACTTCCTTTATCTCGACGTCTTTCAACTGCACTTTTGCACCTCCCTTTGTCTACTTTCTCAATTTGAGAGTGTGCTCCAGTGATACTGACCGAGAGTTCTCCCTTTTTTACTCCCCTGCGTATCCTCACTTCTGTGGTGCCCTTGCTCGTCCTCTCCCCCATTCCCTCCCGCTCCCTCTGCATCCTTTCAACTGCCCTCATAAAGTCTCTGTCTCCCCAACACATCTTCCTCGGACATCCCCTCCCCTAGTTCCAGACAAGAGGGGATTTTCTTCGATGACTCTAAGGCGCACACACTGGCCCTCCCTTTTCCTTCCCTTTTCCTCTCTTCCCATTTCTCTTCCTAAGCTGTCATTCTCACACTGAAGTCGACTCCATTGGTCCACTGCACTGATTGCCCTCCTGTTAGTATGTCTATACTCACTGGCTGTTGGGCTCTTCACCCCAATTTCATTCCCTCAGCTCTATCCTCTTGCTTTGAGTTCCGTTTTTCCTTTCTCCTGCTCTTCGAACAGAACTACTCATAGTTGCATATCAAAATATGATAAATAATTTCCTCGATGTTCAGTCTACAATCTGGGTATATTAATTTAGAGTTTTCTGTTCACTACTTTTAGTGTTGAAAATCAAGACTATATCTGTGAGAAGCAGGCATAAGAAAATGGGAGTGGCGACAGAAAGATGCAGTAGATAGAAATTGTTAGTGAGCATGGAACACATTCATAAAGAAGGAAACAAAGCCAGTATAGATACATGTGAGGGAGAAATAAGTGTGTTGGTAGTTGTTTATGAATGTGTTCCATGCTCACTAACAATTTCTATCTACTGCATCTTTCTGTCCCGCCCTTCCCATTTTCTTATGCCTGCTTCTCACAGACATAATCACAGATTTTCAACACTAAAGTAGTGAACAGAAAACTCTAAATTAATATACCCAGATTGTAGACTGAACATCGAGAATTATTTATCATATTTTGATATGCAACTATGAGTAGTTCTGTTCGAAGAGCAGAGAAAGAGAAAAACGGAACTCAAAGCAAGAGGATAGAGCTGAGGGGAATGAAATTGGGGTGAAGAGCTAACAACCAGTGGTATAGACATACTAACAGGAGGGCAATCAGTGCAGTGGACCAATGAGTCGACTTCAGTGTGAGAATGACAGCTTAGGAAAGAGAAATGGGAAAGAGAGGAAAGGGAAGGGAAAGGGCCAGTGTGTGCCTTTAGAGTCATCGAAGAAAATCCCCTCTTGTCTGGAACTAGGGGAGGGGATGTCAGGAAGATGTGTTGGGAGACAGAGACTTTATGAGGGCAGTTGAAAGGATGCAGAGGAGCGGGAGGGAATGGGGAGAGGACGAGCAAGGGCACCACAGAGGCGGATACGCAGGGGAGTAAAAAAGGGAGGAACTCTCGGTCAGTATCCTGGAGCACACTCTCAAATTGAGAAAGTAGACAAAGGGAGGTGCAAAGTGCAGTTGAAAGACGTCGAGATAAAGGAAGTGGGGGAAGAGAGAAAGAGAGGGGAGGGGAGAAAAAGAAAAGGAGAGATATCAGAGTCTTCGTCGTCCTCTGTCCCACTCCTGCCTCTACCTCTACATCATTCTCTTTCTTGGTCCTCACTCCACCCTTCCTCCCCCTCTTCTCTCTCTCCATCTTCCTCTTTCTCTCTCTCCCTCACCCGCTACTTCCGCCTCGTCCTTCGCCTTTTATCCCCTATACCCAGCCCCTTCCTCCCCCTCCAATTCCTCTTGTCGCTCATTTTGCCCATCTCCCCTCCTCCCCTGCTCTCCTTCGTCTGCTTCTTCACATTTCCTCCACTCTCATCTTCCTCCTCCTCTTCCTCCTGCCACTTCTCCTCCTCTCCCTCCTCATCTACTCGTTATCTCCCATTTCCATCGCATTTCCCGTATATCCGGTGTCCCTTGTCCCCCTCTCTCTTACCCCACTCACAGAAACTCGTGTTCCGATTGACGTAGAGCATCACCGAGAGAGCACCCGGGGAGCGAGAGAGAGAGAGAGAGATGGGAAGATAAGGAGCTTGAAGGGTGAGGCGGTGGGGAGAAAAGGGAGGAGAGGAAGGTGGAAAGCGAATTCAAAAACTTGGGGATGGAGAGAGAGAGAGAAGGGAGAAAGGGGGTGAGAGAGAGACAGAGATGATGGAAAGGCTAAGGAGTGAGAAGGAGAGCGAGAGAGAGAGTTGTAGGAGACGGGAGAGATAGAGAGGGGAGAGTCGGAAGGAAGAACGGGGAAGCGATGGGGAAGGCATCATTGATGGCAACAAAGCGGGAAGGTGGAGGGAGACCTGGGTAGTGTGAGTGTTATGATGCTCACCTTTACCAGCCTACCCCTTCCTCTCTCTCCTCTCGCTCTTCCTTCTCTTCTCCCTCCTCTCGCTTCCTCCACGTTTTAAATATATGGCCAGCCGGTGTTCTGCGCCTTCCTCCATGTGCTCTTCCTCAACTGTTCCCTAGTTCATCTCCCTCACCCTTCTCGCCGTGGATAGCTTTTATTCGCTCTCCCCACCTTGTCCCCCTCTTCTGGCCCATCCCCATTCCCATCTCGGATCAGGTCTCTCGTTACTTTCATCTCTCATTCATTTATCTCTCATTCTTTTCCATCTCTCATTCTTCTATCTCTCATTCTTTTCTTCTCTGTTTTCTTCTCTCTCTTTCCCTCTGTCTCCTTCTTTGTCTTTACCCGTCCTTCGTCCCTCTTCCCTTCCGTCGCTTGCTCCTCTCTCACTCCCAGTTGTTTAATCATTCATATTTCTATTGTATTCTGCCCCTCCATATGTATATATGTGTTGAATATGGCTCGGTAAACCCGTTCAATGAACTCCTTCTCTTCAAGTCAATCTACAAGTAGAAGCGGAGGAGAAAGCAAAAGTTATTTATCGTCTGCGAGAAGAGATACTCTCTTTGAGAAAGACATGAGAAAGTGAAAAGGAAGGAAGAAGAGAGAGGATGGTCGAAGGAAGAGGGAGCACGAGCTGGCATCTGCGTTGACTGGGAAAGGCAAAGGCTGCGTGAATTAGAAAGAGAAAAGGACGAACGAGTGAAATTGAGAGCAAGGACAGAGTGTGTGCTGCGGAGGAGGAGGCGAAGGCGATGAGGGTTCAGAGGACAGCGCTCTCTCGGTAGCCAAGTCGTCTGCTTCTGCCATCTCCTTTCTGAAAGTAGAGCAGGGCAGACTCAACGACGAGCTCAGACGAATAGAGTCCATCACTCTTGGGTAGCGCAGCCTTATACACATACATGCACTCACACACACCCACACATTTACCATATCATGCATACATTGTTTTTCCCTTTCCTTCCTTTCCCTTTCCCTTCCCTTCCGTTCCCTTCCCTTCCCCTCCCTTCCTTTCCCTTCCCTTCCCTCTTTACCCACCCACCTATTTGGCAACTGCCACTTCTGCCTTCACTTTGCACTTTCTCTTCGATGCCGTTCCACTTCCTTTTCTTTTTCCCTTGGTTCTTCTACTGGCCTGAAGTAGATGCATATGTTTCGGAGTTAGCATGTATTGTGTGTTGTTCTCCTTGGATGCCACCATCTGTCTAGCCGCACTAACGTTGCTTCTACCTTCATCATATGCACTATTTTGTTTCCCTTCCGCTGCCCCCCCCCCCCCCTTCTACCTTCTTCCTCGTTGCTCTCGCCTCCCCTTGTGTGTTCGTTGCTCTGCACTGCTATCTTTCTCTCTCAATCTCGATTGCTGGCTGTTGTTTTTTGATTCCATCGACACTGTATTTTATTTATCCTATCTGTTCCATTCGTTTCTGCTTTCCGTCTTCGTTTTCATCGGGGGAATGCTGCCTTCTGTGTCTCTTCTTTTCTTTGTGTGTGCGCTGCTCTCTCTTCTTTTCCCGCGATATTGTTTGCCTCTCTTCCCCCTTTCCGCTCTCTTTCTCTTCTTCCTATTTACGTGGTCACAGGAAGAAGAAATAGAGAAGAGGAGAAGAGGAGGGTGGAGGAGTATAGAGCGATCGCAGAACACTTAGAGAAGGAGTTAGAGGAAGAGGAAGCGAGGGAGGAGGAGCAAATGGAGCGGAACAGGAGAAGAAGGAAGGGGAAGAAGACGTGTGGGGAGTTGGAAAAAAAACTGATGGAGAAGGAGAGGGAGATGAGGAGGGTGGAGAGGGATATAAGGCTTAAGGAGGGGGAGGCAAGAGAGAAAGACTTAGTCATTGAGGGGCTTAGGAAGGAAGTAGAAGAGCTAAAGAATGAGAGACTGAGAGAGAGAGCGGGAGAGGGAGCGAGACAAGGAGAGGGAGGGAGAGAAGGAGAGGAAGGGAGAGGGAGGAGGAGGAATTCATTGCGTACAGGAAGAAGAAGAATTACGGAAAGGGAAAGAGGAAGAGAAAGGAGGCGGGAGAGAAGGAGGGATGAGTAAGAATGGCGATGGGCACGGTGAGGCAGAAGGACTTCCGAGGGAAGACGTGATGGGGGAGTACGTCTGAGCAAAGAAGAAGGGAAGAGGGAGTGAGGGATCTAGCGAGGGAGAGGAAGGCGGTGAAAGAAGCTGGTAATGAGGAATCAGAGAATGAAACGAAAGGGAGATGTAGAGGTAATGAGGGGAATGGGGATGCCCCGTTGGTGCAAAGGGAGGAAGAGGCAGCGAGGGAAGAGGAAGAGGAAGAGGAAGAGGAAGAGGAAGAGAATCGAAGGAGGAGCAGGATGAAACAAAGATAAGGAAGGCGAAGAGGTTTCATTGCGCTTGATCGAGGATCAGTGTGCCAAGTCAGGAATAGAAGAACGTAGGAAATGAAAGGGAAAGGGAGTCTGGGAAGAGAATGGTTGGGAGGAGTACGACGCGAATGAGAGAGAGAGAGGGAGGAGGAGGGGAATGTGTATATGGATGCATCCAATGTACGAGTGATGAACAGGATTCATAGTCTGCCCTCGACACCTACGTGTGTGGGCTACCGTGTGTATACGTTGTATTGCCATATATCACGTACGTCACGTATGTGTATGTATGTGAGTGTGCATATGTGCGTAGGTTGTGTTTCCCGTAGAGTTGGTGGACATTTACACGTACGATACGCATGTAAAGAGAGAGATTTCGTCAACCATTTGCTACGCTGCACACTCTAGCTGTTGTTCTCTCCGTAATGAATCCTTCTTCATGAGAATACGACTGAACTTGCAATATCATTTCCTGTACGTTTGTAATGCCTCTGCATTGTTTTGTAGTTCTAGTGCGCAGAGGCATTGTCAGATGAGCATTTCACTCCGTTTGTCAGAGTCGTAATTTGCTCATTAATATGTAAACAGATTAACAAACTGGAACATCTTATTCTACCTGGCGAATCGAATTACTTGAAGGAAATCTTTTATACAGAGTAAAAACGAGCGAAACAAGAATAATAATGACGCTCTTTACAGGCAGTCAAAAGGAAAGAAAAAAATATCACACAGATAAATGCAAGAGAAGGAATGAATGTGCATGGAAGTGTATATACGAGGATTAAAAAAATGGAGTGTGGGCATACACGGATGAAATCACTAAATGACTAGGGTCCAGCTGTATCAGTTGTATTTGGATATGGGGTCTTGAGCTTCGAGCAACCTTAGAGAATGCACAATGAATCAGATGCAGACCAGTTGTGGAGTAGAGGGTGGGCCAGTGGAGGCAGTGGAACAGTGGATACAACCGGAAGGAACTGGTATTCTGCTAATCCTCAGTCCATGTTAATCCTTAGCCCATGCTAATCCTCAGTCCATGTTAATCCTCAGTCTACTGGTACGTTGCCAGCAGTGGAGCTGCAGCTGAGTTCTACCAGTCTGTCATCGTCATCCACTCTTCCGTCTCTGTACTCCTTCCACCACTGCTCCTCTTTGCCCACAACTCAAGTGAGAGGGTCTCATTCTTTGTGCCCCTTCTTCGCATAAGCCAGAGTGTTCTGTGGTCTGTATGATTTGCCATGGATGATGCGGGGGAATACGCTACAATGGATGGAGGAAGTGCCAGAGGTGAACCTACCTTTTCCTAGAGGAGGATTCGTCAGCAATTTCCTCCAACTGATCGAGGGAAAGATCTCCATCAACCACCAACCATGGGTCGATGATTCATGGGCTTCTCACCTAATGTTCTTTCGAATAAATCCCTCACCGTTTGGGTTTGCGGAGTTCTTCGTCTGTAAACCTTTCCTCTCTACTGTGATGTCACACACAGAGTGCGGCTTCGAGTGTTTCGAATAGAGGTTGTGAGTTCTCGGTCTTCTTGAAACTCCACTCCAAACGAATCTTTGAGAGAGAGAGCTTTACATCTTCACATCTGTTGTGTCTAAAATAATACAGCTAATGCATTTTCGGAAGTGCAAGCATTTCCAAAGTGAATGGCGGTGGATTGCATATCACAGAAGGCATAACGAAAAACAAAACACAGTTAGTGTCATAGTCGTAAGCACACAGCCAATCTGATACACGCGATTATATGTGAAGCCCTGGTTCGGAAAACACGCTCTCCTCGGACGTCACAGTGTACTTTGTTGAAGAAGATCTGTTTCGCATCTGGTTTTACTTGGTCGCTCTTGAACTCGTTGGGCTGGAATTGATTTTTCATCCACTTCTGGTAGTTGAACAGTTTCCTCTTCTCATCGGCGTAGACAGCGTGCTTCACCTTGAACTCTGCAGAGTCAGCACTCGTATAGTTGTAGTTGTGGAAACGGAGATTGATGAGGTTGCAGGGGACGAGCACCGAGGATATGGTAAGGTGCCCCTGACTCTTAGTATTTCGATGCGAAGGAATCTGGGCTTGGCGTGCGAAGTATATGCCGAAGTTACAAATAAACGATGTGTGTAGTTACAATGAGAAAGAAACCGTCAAATCCGAACTTCTGGAGCTCAATGTTTTTTCTGCTAGTAGTATATGCATGTAGTCTCAAACATACGCTAGTGAAGGTGAAAAACCGTCCTAAAATCAGAAAAGAGAGTTGCCACGGAAAGTGCGTTACGGAAAATTCAGTTTTATTCTAAATGATAGACTCGTAATGGTTCCTGAGCCCAATTAAGTTTGCAAACAAAAACAAATGGACCATTTCGGCGGAGAAGGCGGGTGTTTGAGTGAAAGAGGCAGAAGACGCGGTCTCTTACGGAACGGAAGTCCTTCACCACCTAGCCCTGGCATTTTTCTTCGTCCTCTTCACAACTCTTCTCATCTGCCCAGGGCTTTTTCTCGCAGTCTGCGATGAGAGACTTTCTCCTGATTTAGTTCTTGTGCGTATTTGGTTTGTGTTGTTCTGTCCTCTTTCTTCCGTCCAAAAACGAACGTCGTGCCTAGACCTGTGTCGTCTTCACGAGCGTCTATCCAATAGAAACAGACCGAAGACAACGGTTCTCAGTCTGAAGTGCAGGACAATCTCGAAGAGACCGAGCGAGAGCTCCATAGTGAAGCAGGCAGCAACAACACTAGATGCTCTTGCTGAATGAAGTCAAGGGTGATGAGAGAGGAGGGTGTCTCGATTGCATCATCGAACCTATCGTAGGTGGCCATGGCAAAATCCAAGTTGTAGAAGGAGTACAGCAAGAACTGATCATCAGTGATCGTGCTTCGGAAGACAATATGATCCTTATCTTTTCTGATTTTTCTTCGGGGGTTTGCGTTGTCCTCAACCAGGAAATTATTTCATTGCAGAGAGAAAGACGGGGACTCTTGGGTTAGTCACGAGTACAGTAAATGCTCCACAAACAGGACTATCTGAAATACTCGGAGAACTGCACAGAGTCAGTTAAAGATACACTGGCTCCCGGACTTGAAAAGACTAAGTGTTGAGAACTACCCTCTTCATTCCACGAAAACGCTTGCTCGTTGACTGCTAACGTACCCGTCATATGTTTGTTCATGAGACAAGAGGGGACATTGTGAGCTCCGTTCTTCTTCTTTGCTGCCTTAGCGTCGAGGTTCTTGGATGGGATTTCGAACCGTGTGGTTCTATTTGTTTTCTTGCACCTCCTGAATGCAGAAAGGGTTAGGCACACGAGGTCCGTAGGAAGCAATCACATCACATTGATATTCCGCTAACATGCGCAAGGTGTATGCCCCTGTAGAAAAGCTGAAGAGGTAGATGTGGTAGTTTTTCCCCCAGTTTCTGCCGAGGAAGGCATATGCATCGAAGATGTTTTGTTCGATTCCGTCATCAGTCGCAAACCAAAACATACTTCCGTGGTCGTAGCGAAGGCTTTCCGTGGGCAAGACTATTTGACAGTGCCAACTCCCTCGGAGAGAACACTAGCTATTCCTCATTCTTCCTCAGAGAAAGAACTTGAGGTTGCATATGCTCTTCCTACTTCCGTTCCCAGTTCCGTCACACCACACCACTAATCTTCGAAATGCTTTCCCATCAGCCTTCAAGATCTGTGAAGACGTATCTTACGTCTAGATATAAGAACCACAAAGTGCTGTATGCAGGGTGCATGTAGTGGGATTCAATTTACAAATAGCATATACCTGTACATTATATATATTCTAAAACGTGCGCTATCTTGTAGACAAAAGAAAACATTTTCCATGGAGTAATGTGCGAATAGAGAGACAGATGTCTCTAATGCACGGCATAACTACGCAGTTCTTTTATAGCAAACACATTTTCTAGTGTGTGTTTTCCATTTTCTTCGCGCATTCAAACAATGTTTTATTGTTGAGTCCAAGACGCAAATGCAAGTACAAGTCCTGAGCTGTAGATACTACTTAAATGCTGTCTTTCTTTGCATATTAACGGTTTTGAGTTGTTTACGGTGCAGTAATATGCAAGGCAATGCCTCACAATCGTACGCATAATGTCAACTTATATTCACGGTTAAAGAAGAGCATGGTCGAGTCGCCACATTGACAGAAAAGCATGGACCGCCTTCGCGCAGGAAATAGAATCTATCCAGCCCAAAGAATAATGCTGTTCACTGAGCAGCGCTCACGCATGCATGCCATGTAATTGTGAATAAGTTGACAACTGGAATTCAAGCCCTGGGCATGACCTTGAAAAGAAACAATCTTTTTTAATGGAAAAATTAGTACATTATACGTAGGTCCAAGGCACGGAATGAAGGCATTGAAACCATACTAATGAACATTATATCCAATCAAGTGGAAGGTAGGTATCTCTGGGATACATGATGCAAGCTTAAGCAATAAATATGAATTATATCTATATACAAGATAAACAGGGACACAAGAGAACAGTAATATACATAATACAAACTGGAAAAATTGACAGAATTCGTGAGAGTTTTTTGTGAGATAAAAGCAAAAACATGAGAAATTTGTGGGTAAGATACATGTAAAACGAAAGCGATGAATATAAATGTAAACAAAACTGAAACGTGCAGTGTGCACTGCACACACAAGGTGGCGAAATATATAATCAAAAATGAAGCATTTGGAAAAAATGATAAAGAGTTCACAAACAAACAAAGGTAGGCAAACAGAAGCAAACAAGTAAACAGAGAAAGAAAAAAAAAAAAGAAAGAAAGTAAAAAGGTTATCAAATATTAAACATGAAATATGAAATATGAAAAACTGAAATATATGTAGAACTGGAATATATTATATAGATGGTATGAAGCTTAACGATTGAAACGATGAGTATGGTTGAGCGAGCAGCATAAGCACGCAGGCGGGAGAGGCAGAAAGGAATGCTTCTATTGACTGTGGTGACCCGAAAACTGTTTATGTCTCTCGTCCCGGTGGGTGGTGTTGAAGATCTCCCGTTGGTCTCCTGGGATATTTCTGATGGAGGACTCGGAAGGGTGCGAGGGGCGGGAGGGATGAGAAGGGTGAGACGAATGAGAGGAGTGGGAGGGATGAACGTGGTGAGAGGGGTAGGAAGAATGGGGGTGGCTGTAGGGCAAATGGTGAGTACCTCCACCCCCTCCACCTCCTCCTACTTGCGAATTGGACAAAGAAGGTTTTTGTCGTTGGATGTATTGGTTGTGGCTAATAGCACTAGAGCCGTGATACCCGAATGAATGCACGTTACTATTGTTTGTATTGGAAGTAGAGGGAGAGGGGGCGAGGGTAGAGGGAGGAGGAGGGCCATGATACATGTGATGGCCTTGGAAGTGCGCTCCTCCAGTTCCCACTGGCCCCATAGTCCCCACAGCATTCCCTCCGATGTGCCCGCTTCCCATTCCCCCCGGCCCCCCTTGCCCTCCTTGACCCCACTGCTGCTGGTTCCTAGGCTTGGGATAAGGGAAAGATGAGGAGGGGCCATGGGGGAAAGAACGAGGCCCAGAGGAAGAATAGGGGATATGAGTGGGAGTCGAAGAAACGTTGGAAAGAGAGGAGAGGGCAGACGGACCCTCACCCCCACCCACTGCGTGTGTTTGTCTGTCCAGGGGTTGTTTCTTCGGTGCTCTTCCTGTTCCCAATGTGACTTGTCCCTGGGACCTGAACCCATAGTCTGCTACCCCACTCCAACCCCCTGCTCCTCCTCCGGTTCCTCCTGCTCCTCCTCCTCCTGCTCCTGCTCCTCCTGCTCCCCCTACTCCTCCTGCTCCTCCTCCTGCTCCCGGAGCTACTCCTGCTCCCCATCCGTTAGATGGCCTATTTCCGTTCGCCCCGCTCACCCCCATGATCGCTCCTCCTTGTATAAGTGACTTGTTTTGTACAGAGATTTGCCTCATCTGCCCCATCTCCCTTCCTCCGACTCCCCTTCCTCCGACCTCCCTTCCTCCGTTTCCTCCTCCCATCCCCATCCCCATCCCCATCCCCATTCCCACTCCGTTCATACCGTATCCCATTCCACCACTTATTCCCCCTCCATACCCTTCCCCCATCCCAGTGCTTACACCTATTGCCCCCTGCATCCCCCCATCCCCATCCCCATCCCCATCCCCATCCCCATCCCCATCCCCATTCCCATTCCCATTCCCATTCCCCCACTCACCCCTCCCATCCCCTGCCCTATTTCCTCTGTGTACCCTGTCCCTGGCACCCTGCTCACTCCCACTCCTCCCACTCCACTGACTCCTCCCACTCCGTTGTTTCCTCCTTGGCCATATCCTCCAACTACTCCCATTCCTCCCACTCCTCCCATTCCTCCCATTCCTCCCACTCCTCCCATTCCCATTCCCATTCCCATTCGCATTCCCATATCTCCCATATCTCCCATACCTCCCATACCTCCCATACCTCCCATACCTCCTCCATATGATTCTCCTCCATGTGCCCCCATTCCGTTCTCCATAACCCCAAACCCCCTCCACCGATTCCTTCCCCGTACCCTCCCATTCCTACCCCATACCCTCCCATTCCCCCAGTCACCCCTCCTCCATATCCCTCTCCACCGACCATGCCAACAGTACCTATATTCCTACTCTCTCCTAGATCCAGCAACCTCATCCCCCCGTCCATTCTCCCGCTCATTTCTCCCATGCCTCCGCTGATACGTTCGCCCATCCCCATCCCCATCCCCATCCCCATTCCCATTCCCATTCCCATTCCCGTACCAGTCCCCATTTCCATAGATACTCCCCCTCCTACTCCCACTCCCACAGGGTCTTCGCCGTTCTTCTCCAACCCGATGTCTCCAGCTTGTGCGTCTCCTCTCGTTGGATAGCCATGGACATTTCCAAATCCCTCTATGTCCATTTCTCTCATTCCCATCCTCATCGCCCCCTCTCCCACTCCACTCCCACTCCCACTCCCACTCCCACTCCCACTCCCACTTCGTTCACGGTAGAATAAGGGTCCTCAGACAGAGACGAAAAAGAAGAGAATTGCGATAGATCTGAACTAAAAGGAAGGCGGAAGAAGACGAAAAAGAATCAGGAAGGGGTTGAGACGTAAATAGAGAAGAAGAGAGGAGGAGGAAGAGAGGGAGGAGGAAGAGAGGGGAGAGGAATAGAGGGGAGAGGAAGAGAGGAAGAGGAAGAGAGGGAGGAGGAAGAGAAAGATGACGAGAAAGAAGAGAGGGTAGGGGATTGATGCCTCGGAACCACACTGAAAATATCAGTCGTGTCCTCCTTTCTCTCCTCACTTGTCTCCTTTCCCTCTCTTCCTTGTGGGTCTCTAGTTATGTACCGAGAGGTAGAGAAAGGGAGAGAGGGAGAGAGGGAGGCAGAGAGAGAGGGAGAGGCAGAGGAGGGGAGGCTGATGGAGATGGAGAGAGGGAGAAGGAGGGAGAGGGAAGAAAGAAGGGAATAGAGACGAAGAGGATGAAGAAGAAGAGGAAGAAGATGAGAAGGAGGAAGAAGAAGAAGAGGAGGATGAGGAAGAGAGAGCGAAGGGGTTTCCGACAGGAGAGAACTCAGATTCCCCGAGAGGGAGAGAAGGGGAGAAGGGGAGGTAACTGAAGGGGAGAAAGGGGATGACACCGAAGGGAAGAAGGAGGGGAAGGCGGAATTGTCGAAAGAAGAGGGAGAAAAGGGAGAGGAGGTGGACGAGGAGAACGAAGAAGACGAAGGGTGGGAGGGAGAAGAGAGAGAAGAAAAGGGGGAGAAGGGGGAGGAGGAGGAAAAAGAGGAGGGAAATGAGTCTGATGAAAAAGAAGTGGAGGGGGAGAGGAACAAAGAGAGGCAAAGGATGGCATAGAGGAGAGAGACGAAAACGGAAAGGGATCAGAAGAAAGAGAAGAGGTGAACAACAGTGAATCGTTCTCTTTCCCCTCCCCCTCCCCCTCCCTCTCCCTCCTCTCCCTCTCCTCCTTCTCCTCCTTCTCTTTCCGTTCTCTTTCTCTCTCCTCGATTTTCCGTATTTCTTCTTCCTTCTTCTTTCTCTCCTCCCTCTCCTTCTCTTCCTTCTTCCTCTCCTTCTCTTCCTTCTCTTCCTTCTCCTTTCTCTCCTTCTCCTCCCTCTCCTTCTCTTCCTTCTCCTCCCTCTCCTTCTCTTCCTTCTCCTCCCTCTCCTTCTCCATCCTCTCCTTCTCTTCCTTCTCCTTCCTCTCCTTCTCTTCCTTCTCCTTCCTCTCCTTCTCTTCCTTCTCCATCCTCTCTTTCTCCTCCCTCTCCTTCCTCTCTTTCTCCTCCTTCTCCATCCTCTCCTTTTCTTCCTTCTCCTTCCTCTGCTTTTCTTCCTTCTCCTTCCTCTCCTTTTCTTCCTTCTCCTTCCTCTCCTTTTCTTCCTTCTCCTTCCTCTCCTTTTCTTCCTTCTCCTTCCTCTCCTTTTCTTCCTTCTCCTTTCTCTCCTTCTCTTCCTTTTCCTCCCTCTCCTTCTTCTCTCTTTCCTCCCTCTCCTTCTTCTCCCTCTCCTCTCTCTCCCTTTCTCTCTCTTTCCTTTCTCTCTCTCTCTTTTCTTTCCCTCTCCTCCCTTTCCCTCTCTTCTTTCTCTCTTCTCTCCCTTTTCTACCCTCTCTTTTTCCTCTCTCTCCTCTTTTTCCTTTCTCTCTTTCTCTTTTCTTTCCCTTTCCTCCTTCTCCTTTATCTCCCTCTCTTCCCTCTCTCTTTTCTCTTTCTCCTCTCTCTCTTTTTCTCTTTTTCCTCCTTCTCCTTCCTCTCCTTCTCTCTCCTTTCCCTCTCTTCCTTCTCGCGCATCTCTCTCTCTCTCTTCTCCCTCTCCCTCCTCTCCTTCTTCTCTTTCTCTTCTCTCTCCTTCCTCTCCCTTTGTTCCCTAGCCTTTCTTTCTCTTTCCTCCTTGAGTTTCCGTTCCTTCTCCTCTCTCTCTCTTTTTTCCTTTGCTTTTCTCTCTTTCTCCTTCTTAATCTTCTCTGCTTTCTCCTTCTCCCTTCTCTCCTTCTCTCTCTCTCTCTCTTTCCAATCTTTCTTTCTCCCTCCTCTCCCTTTCCTCCTTCTCCTTCTTCTTCTTCTCCTCCTTCTCCTTCTTCTCCCTCTCCGCCTCCTTCTTCGCCTTCTCTTCCCTTTCTCTTTCCGCCCGTTCCCTTTCCCTCTCCTTCTCCTGCCTCTGCCTCTCCTTCTCGTCCCTTTCGTGTTGTTTCTGTTGATCTGATTCCTCTAAGCTCCTCATCCTCTCTCTCATGTTCCTTTCAATTTGAGAAATAGTGCGTGTGGTATAGACGTATGGAGAAGGAGGAGGATGAGAAGGAGGTGAATGGGAATGGGAACAAACGACAACCGAGGAGGGGGGGATGAAGGGGAGAGGAGGAGAGGAGTGGGGAGAGGAAGAAGAGAGGTTAAAGGAAGAGGAAGAGGAAGAGGAAGAGTACGAAGACGAGGAGGAGGAAGACGAGGAAAAGGGATAGAAAGAAGATAAGGAGGAAGAGGGGGAGAAAGAAGAGTGATAAAGAAAATGGGTGTTGTGGGAGGGGAAGGAAGGAAGAACGGGAAGGCAAGGAGGAGACGGGAGAGGAGGAAGAGGAAGAGGGGGAGAGGAAGAGGAAGAGGAGAAGGAGGAAGAGGAAGAGGAAGAAGGAAGAAGAAGAAGAAGAAGAGGAGGAAGGGGAGGAGAAAGGGAAGAAGATGAAGATGGCGAAGAGGAAATGGAAAGGAGGGGAAAGAGAGAGAGGGAGCCCTGCCAGCGTAGGGTGAGAAAAATGAAGAGAAGGGGTAGGAGGAGGAGGAAGACGACGACTTCAGTAGACCACGCATGTGTGGAGGGGAGGAGAAAGAGGAAGAGGATGGGGATGGGGATGAGGAAGAGGAGGGTGGGAGGAGACTGAATGAGGACAAGGAGGAAGAAGAAGAAGAGGAGGAGGAGGAGGAGGAGGAGAGAAGGAAAAGGAAACGAGTAGGAAAAAGAATCAGAATGAACAAATTGGAGAAAAGGGGAGGGGGGGAAGGGGGAGGCGAAGAAAGGGAGGTGCATGATGAAGAAGCGAAGCCAGAGGAGGGGGAAGAGGGAGGGGAGCACAGAAGGGGAGGAAGAAGAGGAGAAAGAGAAGGAGAAGTAAGAGGAGAAGGAAATATAGATGATGGGGTAGACGACAGAGAGGAGTAGGAGAAGGAAGGAGATTGATACGCTGATGACAAGGAGGGAGAGGAGGAGAGGGAGACGGGTGAAGAGGGAGAAGAAGATAGAGAAGGAGAGGGGGGAGGGAGGGGGGAACGTAATTGAGAGAGTGAGAGTGAGAGTGGGAAGCATCAGAGCCAAGGGGAAGGGGAGGGGAGAGGGGGAGGGAGGAGGTTGGGGAAGACAATGAGTCTTGAGAAGAGGCGGTACAAGATGTAGGCGAAGGCGAAGGGGAGGCAGAGGAAGGTGAAAGGGTGAGAGGGGGGAAGGGAAGAATGAGAGGGGGAGAAGGGGAGGCGGAAGGGGAAGAAGGAGAAGGAGCAGGAGAAGGGGCAGGAGAAGGAGAGGGGAAAGGGGAAGATGTGGAAGAGGAAGAAGAAGAGGAAGAAGAGGAGGACGAAGGGGAGGAAGAGGAAGAAGAGGAAGAAGAGGAAGAAGAGGAAGAAGAGGAAGAAGAGGAAGAAGAGGAAGAAGAGGAAGAAGAGGAAGAAGACGACGAGTTTTGATTTCCGGTAGCACCGTCTACTCGAAAATAGTAAGCCAGTATAGCGTTCTTTTTTGACTTTACTAGGCCGGGAGGAGGGCCGTCGAAGTCTAAGACAGGTGGAGGGGGAGAGGGGCGAGAGGAGCGAGAGGAGGGGGAGAAAAGGGGACCTACGAAACGAATAAAACGAAAAAGGAGGAGTAGCCAAGGCAGAGGGAAACTGGGGGAGACGAAGAAGGGGGAGACGAAGAAGGGGGAAAGGGGGTGAGGGGAGAAGAGGAGAGGGGAGAAGAGGAGGGAGGAGAAGAGGAGGGAGGAGAAGAGGAGGGAGGAGAAGAGGAGGGAGGAGAAGAGGAGGGAGGAGAAGAGGAGGGGGAGAAGCAGAAAAAGCATGGGAGGAGAGGGAAGAAGAGGCAATGAGGTTAGACTGGTGCTGAGGTAAAGGGGGGAAAGGAAGGAGAAGCAAGGGTTAAGAGGCGAGGGAAGAGGAAGAGAGGAGGAAAGAGGGGGCACAGGTCCAGAAACAGAGGGAGAAGAGAAAGAAGAGGAGGATGAAGAGGAAGAAGAGGAGGATGAAGAGGCAGAAGGGGAAGATGAAGAGGAGGAAGGGGAAGACGAAGAGGAAGAAGTGGAAGAAAAGGAAAAAGGAGAAGAAAAGGAAAACGGAGAAGATGAAGAGGAAGAGAGGGATGAGGAAGAGGAAGAGAGGGATGAGGAAGAGGAAGAAGAGAGAGGAAGAAGAGGAAGAATGAAGAAGAGGAAGAGGAAGAAGAGGAAGAGGAAGAAGAGAAAGAAGAGGATGGGAAGGAGAGAGAAAGAGAAAGAGGACGAGGAAGAAGAAGAGGGAAGAAGACAGTGAAGAGGAAAGTGAAGAAGAAGAAGAAGAAGAAGAAGAAGAAGAAGAAGAAGAAGGCGGAATAGGAGGGGAGAAGGATGACGGAAATGAAGATAAGGGAACAGGAGGAGGAGGGTACGGAGGTAAAACAACCCAAGGAGGAATAGAGAGGTAAGAGGGTAGTAGAGAGGGGTGCAAGGGGGAAGAAGAGGAGGCAGAAGGGGAGGCAGAAGGGGAGGCAGGGGATGACAAGGTAGATGAAGAGGCAGAGGAGGGGGCGGGGGGAGGGGGAAGGGGAGGGGGCAATTACATGTTCAATCACAACAGCGACAGGCGGATGAGAGTAAAGGGGGGAAGAGGAGTCAAAAGAGGAGGGGAAAGGGACGAGGAAGGGGGGAGGGAAGGGGGGGAAGGGGGAGGGAAAAGGAGGGAGAGAAGACGGATGAGAGTAATCGAAATAAGGAACAAGAGGAGGGAAATGTTCAAAAGAAGAGGGAGAAAAAGAAGAAGAAGAAGAAGAGGAGGAAGAAGAAGAGGAAGAAGAAGGAGAAGGGAAATGAGATGAAGGGACAGAAGGGATAAGAAAAATAGGAAGTGAAGGGGGAAGCGAAGACAAAGGGGAAGGGGAAGGGGAAGGGGAAGGGGAAGGGGAAAGGTGAGGGAAAGGAAAAAGGTGAGGGAAAGGGGAAGGGAAAGGGAAAGGGGAAGGAAGAGGGGAAGAGGAAGGAAGAGGGGAAGAGGAAGGAAGAGGGGAAGAGGAAGGAGGAGGAGAAGAGGAAGGAGGGGAAGAGGAAGGAAGAGGAAAATAATAAGGAAGATGTTCAGGGGAAGGAAGAGGGAAAGGAAAAGGAGGGAAGTGAATAGAGCTTTCAACGCTTCTCCATCTCTCTTCGTCCTCCCGCTCTCTCTCCCTCCTCTCTTCCTCCCTTTTTGTATTTCCTCGCCTCCTCTTCCCCTCTCTTTTCCGCTCCTCTTTCCTCTGTCCTTCTCTTCTCCTCCTTTCTTTCCCCCCACCTCTTTTTCTTCTCCTCTTTCCTTTTCTCCTCTTTCTTCTGCTCTTCTGTGTTCCTCTCTTACCTCCTCTTCCTTTCTTTCATCTCCTTTTGTTTTTTCCTCGTCCTCATGTTTCTTCTCCTTTTCTCTCGTATCTTCCTCGATGGAGGAACATAGGGATGTAGAGGCGGGTGGCGGGGGACCAGGTGGGGAGGAGGAAGGAGAGGAAAGAAAGAAAAGGAGTGGAAGAATAATGCGAAGAGGAGGAAGGGGAGGAGGAAGAAGAGAAGAGGAAGAAAGAAAAGAGGAAGAAGGCGAAGAGGAAGATGGGGGGCAGGAAGGAGAAGGAGAAGGAGGCGGAAGGAGAGGCAGGAGGGGGGTCTCTTGTGGTCGGAAGATAAGAGTGGGAAGGGTAAGAGCAAGTGGGAGGGGGAAGGGAACTCCATAGATCTGAGTAATAGCCAGCAATGACGAATTCAGGGTGAGGAGCGCAGACCTCATAGGTATAGGGGTAAAAGAAGAAGAGGGAGGACAAGAAGAAGAGGAAGAAGAAGAGGAAGAGGAAGAGGAAGAGGAAGAGGAAGAGGAAGAGGAAGAGGAAGAGGAAGAAGAGGAAGAGGAAGAAGAGGAAGAGGAAGAAGAGGAAGAAGAGGAAGAAGAGGAAGAAGAGGAAGAAGAGGTAGAAACAGAGGGGGTAGAGGATAGAGATGTTGTAGAGAAGGGTCGAGGGGATGCCAGAGATGTGGGTCGTTCCCCTCTGATAAATTCAGACGAGAAGCGATCTGCGGCAGCGAGGGAATCTTTGGAGAAGCAATCGGAAGGGTCGGCCCAATAATGAACAAGTTCGCACTGGGGGTTCGCACATTTCTGTCCCCGCAGGAATATTGAACAGTACTTGGTCGTTCCGTAGGTCGCCCTGACTACTTGTCCGTCTATGACGCTTCCGTTGATGGCCTGGATCGCTTCCTTTGCCTCAGACACCGTCTTGTAAGTTACGTACGCTGAGAAAGGTGTCCCACCAGGAGAGCAGGGATCTGCCTTCTTGCTAGTTATCATTCTCGTGATCTTCCCGTGCTTACCAACATACTTCTTTTTCTTCAGGATGTGTTCTCTTGAGGCAGAAGTGCGGGAGATCGACAATGTATACGAGGTTGTGCTGGAGAATGTGGAGATCAGCCTGCCTGGCAGTATTAGCACTTTGAGATTCACTCGGCCTAGCAGAATTAGAACTCGAGCTAACCGAAGGATGCGATGGAAACACATATGGTAGGCTGGAATGGGGTAAGTTATTTAATTGACCTGCGTGAGAGGTAGGATGGCCAGATGACGAACTACAGGAGGGCAAAGGAGAAGACAGTTGGGACAACTCCAGTTCTCTGATGCTCGCGAGTTTGCTCTCTCTGGCTCTCTTTTTTCTTTCAATCATATCTTTGTTAATATGTTCTTCATCTGGCTTCGTTATTGTAAGTGTTTCTTGACTGTAAGGTGCTCTGCACGCAGGGCATTTTCTGTTTTCTATACTGTGGCAGCACCATACGCACAACTGAAATCCACAGGGACAGGGAGTAACATTGGTATCTGTATCGTCAAATTCATCCATGCACAAAGAACATCCGGGGATTTTCTCGCCTGTCTTGTGCGACATTGTTAACTAATCCCGTCGCAATGATATGTTTAGTTCTTACTAAAGCTGAATCTAATCTCATTTATAAACATTTTGCATAAACATTACGAATAGTCGCCTTAAGATGCTGGTAAATGATGGACATATTCTAGCAGAGAACTAGAAAAATGTGGCATTACTATATAGCAAGTATTTTATTGGGCTGTGTTTATTTCATTATGTAGCCTGAATTGTCTTCATTCTCATATATACATCTTGCATGTTTTTTTAACTATTTCTTGCGAATTATTATTCGCGCCAACTAGCGCTTACAACACCTGAAAATGGCAAATAAAACTGAATTAAGCAAGTCTTGCGAAATGTTTTGACTAAAGTCGTACACTACTGTCTGTTTTACATACAAGCAAACATAAATTTGATGCAAAAATTATAGTTAGACACTTTCTCATGCCAATATTTGTAACTTGCAGCTATGCCTATTAGTTTAGCGTTTTTTTTTTTCGGAAACGAAAAATGCACTTTATAAAAACGTCCACACCGTCATCACTCCCACACTAAGCGATTCTCAGAATGAAGTACTATCTAGGTCTACTGCCAGAAATTATTAAAATTATGTAGATGCATGCAAATAAGTACGTGTTTATGTCATATTTGCGTGCAGATGTGCGTGCGTGCGTATGTTGGATGTGCGTGCGTGTTTTCTTCTAATTCATATAAAAGGGTTTTCTGTCGTATGCAATGCTTGAACACAGTATAAACTTAGATATCTACATTCTATTGTATAGTTCCTGATATAATGCCACTATGGCGAGCATACTACTCCTGAATATTCGATTTATTTGATTGTTTCGGTGCCTTTTGCTTTTTGTCAACAAAAAAAATCGTTGTGGATTACATGTATATATAGTACAGACATCATGTATCGCAAATCGCAGTGGAGGTTGGGCGGATACATGTGTTTATAATTAGCTTGTTTGAACGTATAATGTTTTGAACAATTATATCTTCGTAGAGCTCTCTGTACACTTCAGTATATATTTAATGCATATTTATAATTTCTCCAGTCTGTGACTGCCTTCGAAAAAAATATCTCAGCTTGCTACAGCAATTGTTTGCATGTATCTTTTTATTATATCTACAATATAAAATAAATATATTGTAATAGCCTAGCACATATAACGGTCTTTGTGTTTTTCTTGTGTGATTCGTCCGTTGTTCAGTACGTTTAGTGTTATCCGTAATAGCTTACGCCGAGTATCGGTGAATCGTTTGAGTGGTCCAAGATTGTTTGCTGCGATGTTCAGTCAAACAACTAATCCGGGAGTATCCGTTAGTAGCCAGGATAGTTTGCACATGCTGACACATAGTGATGGAAATAACATGATGCAGTACGTAAAGGCATTTAAGAATGACTCTGAGCTAGTCAAAGCAATATATTCTGAAATAAGGAGCCGCAACATTCATGTTCTTGATCTGCGCTCTGTTGATAAATACGTGCATAGAAGAATAGAAGGCAGCAAAAACATTCCGTTTACGCATATAGATAGCCGGTTGTTTGAGCTTCCTCCCAGACATGTCCCGTTCGTCGTGTTATGTGAGTCTCATAACTTCAGCTGCGTGCTGCACTTTTTTTCGAGCAGAACTACCCCGTGGACCATTCCTTTGATCATGGACCCTGATTCTACCTTCAAGCATTCTGTCTTCTCGCCTATATTTGCACCATCGGTCATGCCAGGTGTGTTCAAGGGAAGTGAACGTGCTAGTCGAGTGCGAGTGAAGAAATTTAGAAGAGAGAAGGATGAGGAAGATGGAATCGTCGCAGAAGGAACTGGGGAGGAGAAAGCAGAGGAGAGCAAGAGTGCTTTGCTGGAATACCTGCCTTTATTTGATCAAGGGCGACGCGAGGGTGAGGTAGACACAGGTGCGTCAGATGACGTGTGCGGAAGAACAGGAGAGGAGCACAGGGAGGAGAAGATGTTTTGGTGCGCAGTCGAGGAGGAGGGGCAACTGGGAACAGTGAAAGACGAGGTGAAGCAAGTCATATTGTTTCAGGTGAGTGTAGAGGGGGGGAGTTTCATTATAATGGTTACGCTGTCTTTCTCTCGTCGTGTGTACTTCCCTTGTGCTGTATGTTTTGTCTACATGTTGCTTGTGCTTGTATTTGTATATAATCTTCCGATGCATTGTTTATGCATACATTGTATCCGAACTCGTCTTACATGCGTCTCTCTCCTTTTTTCCTTTTGTTATGTGATATGTCGTCCCCCTCGCTTAGCCGTGTCCTGTGCTGGAGGAGTACTATGAAACCATAGTGGATCGTATCTTAGAGAAAAGGAAGGAAATGGGAAGTGAAGGAGAGACGGTTGAATCAGAATCAGAGCCAAAGCGGAAGGTAGAGGGAGAGGGTGTGGGAGAGGCAGAGGGAGAGAGGGAGAGAGAAGGGAGATCCTCCCCAGTGAGTTTGAAGGCGGTGGATGTGGGGTGTGGGCACGGGAGAGATGTGTTGTGGTTGGCGATGAAGAAGGGGGGAGTGAAAGACGTTAGTGAGGAGAACGGAAGGAAGGAAGGAAAGGGGGCGGGAGGGAGTGGAACTAGGGATGTGTCTGTAAGATGGGATGTCTTGGGGGTCGATGCGGTCGGGGTCATGTTGTCTTGTCTCTTGATCTCTGCTTTGTAAGTGCCTGTATTCTCTTTCTTTGTTTTCTTCTTGTTCTGCTATTCTTATTTTCCCCCGTCTCCTCTCGCATTCTTCTACGCCTCATCCTCGTTCGGTCAGTCTTTTTGTCCCATAATTTCGTTCTCAGCTAGACTGTTTGTGTATATTTATCTCATTTGACGTTTTTCTCTCTCTCACCCATTGCATCCTCCTCATCCTCTTCCTCCTCTTCCTCCTCTTCCTCCTCTTCCTCCTCTTCCTCTTCCTCCTCCCTTCTCTCTTCTTATTTCATTCTAGCCATCACGGAGTCGCAGACAAAGTGAGTGTACGAAGGAGTAAATTCTTATTCAACGGAGGAATAACCGAGAAACCCTTCTCTTTTCCCTCTCCCCACGAGTATCTGTATGGATTAGGGTCAGCCCCCCCTCTAACTCTACCCCTCCTTCCACTCTCTCCGCTTCATGTGGGCCCTCTCCTGATGCGCACCCTGCCGTTGTGCTAGCCTCACCCACCTCACCACCTCCCGAAGGCACGAGAGTTGATAGCAAAGGAGAAGACGAGGCAATTCAGGTCAATACATGTCACGATTCTTCTCTCTCTCCCTCTTCCTCTTCCTCCTCCTCTTCCTCCTCTTCGTCTTCCCTCTCCCCTTCTCCTTCGTCCTCTTTCTCTGGGAGCAGTCCCCTGTGTGTGTTTCCTCCCTCTTCTTCTCTTCCTCTTCCCCTTTCCTTCGTGGGGACTGCGCTGAGTCTTTCCCTGTGGACTGGTACTCTCTTCCTTCGTCCATTGACCTCATTATCTCTGTGCGTTTCTTGAGCCGTCCTTCCTTCCCTTCGATGCGGTCACTGTTGAGGCCAGGGGGGGTCGTCCTCATCTCCCACTTTTTCCAAGGGTGTTCCCACCCCACTAACGTCGTGCGAGAGGGGGAGTTGCAGGAGGAGTTTGGCCCCAAGCATGGCTTCGAAGTAATACTGGACCGGGTGGTGCAAGGGCCCGACGGAAGGCCGTTCTGCGACTTCATTGCTGTCAAAGTGAGGTAGCGTAGTCTGTGTGTGCGTGTGGCGGTTGTGAGGTTGTACAGTTGTAGAGTATTATTTATGTGTATTCTTTTCAGCACAGATGTTATGTGCTCTCTTGAATAAACTTGTGTTTCGCACGGTCATGAGGTTTTGTGCTGTAGTGTGATGGAGTGCCTACACCTGAGTGTTTGGTGGATTTTTTTGAGATGTCATCGAAATCAGTAGTCTCCACTCTATATCTTGGTGTGAGATATTTTTTCATGGTGAGAGTGAAAGGGATATACAGTAAAAAATGTGATGAGACTGATATCGCAAATATACACTTGTCTTTTTATGAAGAACAAAGAACAGAAGAGAACGAAGAACAGAAAATGAAAGGCTTCGAACTGAAAAGAAGCAACTGGTCATTTTACAATGAAGACAGAGGAGAGAAAAAAAAGACAAAAAAGAAAAAGAAAAAAAAAAAAAGAGATACAGAAGCAGAGAAAAGGAAATGATAACAAAAGAAAAGAAAATCATTGAGAAAGATGCTAGAAGAGAATAACCTGGGGGGTCATTACAAGCAGCAACTAAATAAATATACTGTGCACTACCAACATGAATGAAATCTGTTAACGTAACACAATACGAATGAAAACATGTAGCAGCGGGGGAGAGGACGAGTGAACGGGTCAAGGAAGGCCTCTCGACTGTACGTGGTAGACACGTCGTAGAACAAGAGACTGGAAGGAAGTAAAGAGATCAGGATACGAGTGGGGCAGCTAGGCAAAAGGAAGTTGACAGTGCATCGGGAGAAGGGGGTGCAGAAGAGAAGGGCAGGAATAAAAGAGGACTATGTAAAATAACCCAAGCTATCAAGAGCGAGGCTGGGCTAGGTGGGAACTTCTCGATCTCCTTACTCGTCATCAGGGTTCTTCTTCTGGCTCTTTCTGGCCAACGCGAGGAAGACCTGCCTTTGGCTCTCGGTGATCTTCACGTCGCAGGTGGTTGTGTAGTGCAAGAGGAGCTGTTCGACGTCGCTGTGGGCCTTGGAGAACTTGCTGATCTGGTCAGCCTTCTCCTTCTCGGTCTGGCTGATCAAAGAACGAACCTTCTCCTCTCCCTCTCCCTCGGTCTGCGAGAAAATAACACAACAAAAAAAGACCGCGGCATGAGCAGATGTTAGATCAAGTAGAACGAGCAAGAAAATAATGAAGGGCAAGTATTGCAGGCTAGATTGTGAGAAAATGCTGGGAAGGGCGGACAAGGCTTACCGAAGAGATCTCCTGCTTCAACTTGGTGAGCTCCTGGTTGCGGCGAGAAGAACGGAGGTCATCAATCTCGGACTCGGCAGAAGAGAGCTTCTTTGAGCGGTCTGTATGTTATGTTGAAGAACAAAAGTGGGTGCAAGTGGGGTACAAGCGAGGTGCGAACAGTTGATGAGGAAGGCAGAGTTAGAGAAAATCAACAGACAGTAAACACTTTATCTAACAAACAAAAGTCTATATGAACGGATAGCATACCCTTCTCAGCATTAGCAATGAGCTCAGCAGCACGCTTCTCAGCAACAAGAAGGGAACGCAGGGAGTTAGAATCTTCCTCACTCATGATGTGGACTACAAGCGCATGCAGAACATTGGAAAAAATAATATCAAAAAACCAAGTTAGTCAAATCTAATAAGAATGTCAAAACCAAAGAAAAATATGTACATTAAATGTAAATAATATGGTGTGTATTCGACTGGCAGTAATATGTGCATAGATGCATTATATGTTGGTGCAAAACACTTCAAAGCAGTAGGTAACGCATGCACTGATTGCAAGTTTCCGCGGCCAAGAAATTACTACAAAAAACCAGCAGACGTACAAATGGGCAGTATAACTGGGGACTGAATTATAATTTAATTTGATATGTCAAATGCAAAACGTGTTAGTGTATCAGCGCATCCGCCATAAATACGATTTTCGTGATCTCTGATTATCGATAGAGACGAAAAAAGCTGAAAAAAAGGTACGATTCTATCCGAAAAAATAAACATATGCTACAAAGCATGAGAAAGAAACAAAGACATATATGTGGGCTATAGAAAGAAGTAATATGTAAGAACTGTAAATCGAAGCATCGAGGGCTACGTTCATGTATTGAGTGAAGCACAGCAAATAAATATTTTTGAACAGTTCGTGTTGTCTCAATTTGAGCGGTAATCCGGGAGCTGAGGAAGATGTGCAATTACGTAAATAAGTGAATGCGTTTTACGCATAGCGGTTGTATGTGTCTTTTTATGTCATATATTTCTGGTGAGGTTTTGTCGCATTTATTTAAGAAGGAGGATGAGTGCTCACTAGTTTTAATTTAACTTCGGCTTTGTGTTGCATTATTGTGGTCAAGCCAGTTAATTAGTTGTGATAAACCAAGTCACTGTTGATAATGGAATTAATATATGAAGCATCTGGCTTAAATGGGTCGATAAAGAAATTCTGAATGCGCTAAGCGAATGCAAACAAATGAGTGAATAAAGTGGAAGAGATGAACTGAAGAACTAATTTTATCAAGAAACACAAAAAGAAACTATTAAATAGAAGCATATTGCACATGCAAACATGAGTACGTCAATGGAAAATGCATGCTAGATAAGTTCTACAAACTTTGTAAGCACGGAGGGGTATATAATTAAACAAAAAAATGCGATGGAATGCGGATCTATATAGTTTTGATCTTGGGCTTAATGGCATTGTTCAGTTTCTCGGCAATGTACATAAGAGCTGCGCGGGGTGGCCCATGCAAGCAATATTGGTGATACCTGTACAGTCCAGCGTGAGCAAGCTGTGCACGTTTTTCTTCGATGAAAAGATCCAACGAAGCGGAGGTTGCTGGATTTGACGTTTCCGAATGCGTTGTAGTCAGAAAGGGAGCCGAGGGCGGTCTCGTGATCTCTCAACACAAGGGGGGGATGTCCTCACCCTCCAAATAAGAAGGCAGGTGCGTGGCCAAGTGCTTTGCTTGTTGGTTGGCCGCTTGGGCAGTGGGGGCATGCCCTGGAGGAGGGGGAGGGGAGAGGGGGTGGCTGTACAAAGCTTTTTGTTCACCGCGGTGTACACTGATTCAGACGCAGCATACACCTGTGAGGCAATGGGTTGGAGGTAGGGGGGAATACGTGGGGCTGAGGGAGGCTTGTTGGTCGGGAGATAGAGCGAGGAAGGAGCAGTCCCCGATGGCGAAGATCGAGTCGTCGGAAGCAGAAGAGAGAGGGACTCAGTGATGCAGATCTGGTTGTGTTTGTTCACCTCGAGCCCCACCCTGCTGAGCATGTCATCTGCCTTGACTCCGGCCTGTCCATACCATAACTCCTGCCTCCAAAAGTGATCCGTCGTTGAGTCTGAACCCGCTCTCTTCGGCTGCCTCCACCCTCACCCCTGCCCTTGCGTCCACTCCGATCCTCCTCAACTCCATGTGCGTCTTTCTCGACACCCTCTCAGGGAATGCGGGAAGAATACGGTCCCCCCTCGAGAAGAACGATAGAAACGCTCTCCTGGTGGTTCCTGTCCTCGGACAGTCCAAAAGATCCATATGCCTTAGCCACCTCCACTGCCCTCGACAACTCTGCTGCCAACTCTACCCCGTCGCACCGGCACTTACACACAATCACGACGCGCAGGGGCTCCCTCTTCATCATACAGCGCACCAGTGCGTATTGGAGGTGGTTGTTGAAGAGGTTCGCTTGTTCTTGGCTGTCAGGCGAAATGGCAATATTGCAGCACTCCCCTGATGTTCCCGTCGTTCGCCTGCGACCCCAGCGCAAGCACCAGAAGGTCATAGTCCATCTCCCTCGCACCCACTAGGATCTCTCCATCATCCGAGACGGGGTCGAGGACGAGGACCTTTTCCTCCTTGCGAATGTCATTCATTCGCCCGAAGTAGTAGTTGAAATGGTGCTCCTTCGCGTGCGAAAGGAAGCTCACCCTCTGTTGGTTGATGTCCCATGTACCCGCTGCAAATGTGTGCAGCATAGGTTTCCAGATGTGGGTAGGGGACCTGTCGATGAAGCGAGATCTCTGCATCTCCACTCTGTCCCAAGGGTATCCCCTAGTCAGAGTCGCAAGCATCAGCCCTGCCACCCCTCCCTCCCACAATCCTGATCTTAGGAGGATAGCTGAAACGAAGAAGAGACATATCACCCCTTGAGTATTCTACTGTAACGGAGATTGTGGGTAAAGAGTGAACAGGGGAGAAAGGCGTGGATGCAAAAAATAATTTAAAAAAAAAATGGGGCATGCATAAAGGAGGCCAGGAAAGCATGTGTTTGTTAGAAAGAAATAAATGAGTTCTGTTATTAGTCATAGAACTAATCACCGTAGAAACAACACAGTCTATTAAGATGTGAACAAAAACCCTTGTATACCCAAATGGAATGATGTAATCATTCTGTGGGTACATAAAGTGTTGTTCGTAAAGTAGACTAATCATTTGAAAACTGTGCTCCTAAAGCTCGCCAACAGCAATAC
>JAWNMU010000516.1:0-29886 GCA_035043665.1 Drosophila quasianomalipes
AAAAGACTCAATGGGGACTGATCATTTTCTGAAAAATTCTTTATTATTCATACAAATATTATAGAAGATTCAAATCGAAACTTTCCAATGATTACAAGAGTAGCAAATGATTTTTCTTTTCTTTTTTTTTTCAGGACATCGAACACTGTTACTATCATGGTACAGTCAAAGATTATCCTGGTGCCAGTGCTGCCTTTCATACTTGCAACGGCGTCAGCGGCGTCATACACATTGGCAACGAGACCTTTGTCATACATCCCTTTTACGGCGGTGATCTGTCGGTAAGCTGACCGCTCCAATATCATAAGCTCTAACGCTTATACTCATTAGCGTTTTAATATATGTACAGAAACATCCGCATGTGATTTTCGAAGCACGCACCAAGGCGAACAAGGGTTGTGCAAACTCGGGAAATTTGGATTCGTGGCGTTTATCGCGACGCACTAAACATTTGTCGGCGGGCGTTGTCGACAGAGATACATCCCAATGGTGCTGGCCGTTATAAGCGTGATGTGCGCGAGGCCACCAAATACATTGAAACGGCCATCATAGTCGACAAGGCCATGTTCGAGAAACGTAATGGTAGCACGCGCGCCGAAGTCATCCACGATGCCATACAGGTGGCCAATATAGCGGATTTGAGTGAGTATATCAGTAGCTACAGGTACTTGTATATTTATGTGCAAATGTATTTATATATATATATATATATATATATATATTTTAACTTGGGTAATGCCAATCTGTTTAGTACTTTCGTACGCTGAATACACGCGTTTCGGTGGTGTACATTGAGACGTGGGGCAAGAACCAGGCGGCCATTGACGGCAGCAAGGACATTAGCAAGGCCATTTCCAACTTTAATGACTACACTTCAAGAAATCTATTTCAAATCGAACGGGATACGACACAGCTACTAACGTAAGTACACACACACACACACACACACATATATATATATATCTATATATATATATATATGCACACATATGCCCACTCACGTACTTTTAATTTGATTTCACAGCGGAGAAACATTTGCCGGAGGCGAGGCCGGCATGGCCGTACCCGAGACTGTCTGCACACCCCGTGCCGTTGGCATCAGTGTCGATGTCAATGTGTATGAGCCGCACCTTTTGGCTGGCACAATGGCGCATATGATTGGGCACAATATTGGGATGGGTCACGATGATGGCCGTAAGTACAAACTAATTGATATATTATTTAGATTATAATAAACATTCATGTTGTATCTGCAAATTGAACAATTATAAATACAATCACAATAATTTGATCATTTTTAAATTAATTGATAATTTTAATTGTTTGGCTCCTTACCTCATTCAAAGATGAAGCATAATTTATTAGATTATATATATAATAACATTGAAGGAGCTGTGAAATATTATAATAAAAATGTCATTTGCATGCTGAACTATTTGCCTCAGCTTTTCATACAAAGCCTTTTCATTTATGTGCAGTGCATTCAATTGATTTTTTTTTTTTTATCAATTTAACGCAGGTGAGGAATGTTTCTGCAGGGACTGGCATGGTTGCATTATGGCGCAGTCAATAGTCGGCCAGGAAAATGTGCAGCCATACAAGTTCTCCGAATGCAGCAAAAAGGATTACATTGACGCATTGCGCACAGGTCATGGGCTTTGTTTGCTCAACAAGCCCAACGAGGTGAGATGCATGCCCCCCCACTTCTCCGCCCAATCAATACACAATAGAATTCCTGCTGTCATTGTGGTTGCTTGTACTGTGAACCCAGTGGCAAGCAACTGCATCAGCACCGATAGATAGCACGCCAAATAGCAACGCTTTAATATAGAGCTCCTAACTTAAAACAACATTTACCTAGCTTCAAAGTAAAATAAATGAATTTAACACAATTAATAATTAAACAATAATCACGAATGAATTGTGCTAAAATTCTGAATCAAATTATATTCATGCTATGTCAAGCTACATATGTCCTAAGTCGAATTTCACATCTACTTTGGCTGGGGAAGATTTACAAGTAAAAAATAAATGATTTTCAGCACATTTCGAAACAAGAAATAATTGTTAAATATAGGGAAATGTAACTAGCAATAAAAGAAGAAATGAATGAAACCTATTAGTCAAAGTTTTGAGACATAGAAATCTAAAGTTATTTCTGTCACTTATAGATTGAGTTGCGCAGGAACTGTGGCAACAAAGTCATCGAGGAGGATGAGGAATGCGATTGTGGCACGTTCGAGGAATGCGCATTAGATCCCTGCTGCGATGGCATCACATGTAAGCTGAAGTCGGAAGCACAGTGCGCCAGTGGCGCCTGCTGCGACCAATGCCGAGTAAGTGGAATGTGAAAAGTGGAAAATGTGATTGCTTTTGACTTTAACACAATTGTGTTTACGCCAGCTGCGACCCAAGGATTACGTATGCCGCGACTCGCACAATGAATGCGATTTGCCCGAGTATTGCGATGGGGAGGTGGGCCAATGCCCCAGTGACATCTACAAAAAGAACGGCTCTCCCTGTGGCCTGAGCAAGTCGGGTATATCAGGTGAGTGATGGATAACTGTCAGATACCAATGCTATGACTTATAACTTTTCATATCTTCGATAGGCTATTGTTTCCAGGGCTATTGCCCAACTCTTACCCTACAATGTGAGGCTATTTGGGGCTACGGCGGCTTTGCAGCCGATCGTCAATGCTATGAACAGTTCAACTCAAAGGGTTCCATTAACGGTCACTGCGGTCGCGACGCTAACGAACACTACATCAAATGTGAGCCAGAGTAAGTAAGAGTCCCTAGCCGGTACCACACACATGCTCCATGTGTACACATTATTACATATAGCGCCTATATGCAAGATACCCTTGTAATATATGCTTTCATACGTGAATAGTATCACTTTCATGTATTGGTGAATTGGCAATCAAAACAAGTTTGCTTCCTCATCAAGTATGATATTCGAAATTTCATATTGAAATCCCATGCAGAAGATAACTTACATTTGGCAATGGCTATTCATATTTGCCTGCATTTCTTCTCTTAACACAGGAATGTACAATGCGGCACGCTGCAGTGCAAGGAGGGCGAACGGCAGCCAGTTAACGATGGAATTGACCAGCTTTACTCTCGTACAATTATCTCTATCAAGGGGCAGGAATACGAATGCAAGTGCGTAACGACTACTACACCTCTCGTTGTGTGTGTGTCTGTGCTATGGGGGACAAAAGAGGAGGGGGTGTGGGCAGGGATTTGCTTTTGATGCTTTTCAGAATTTATGCACGTTAACGTACAATGTATGTGAATATTGCAGAGCAACCAGCGGACAAGTGGGCTCAAATAGCTATCCAGAGCATGGACTGGTCAAGGATGGAACGCCATGCGGCGATAATTTGATTTGCCTTAACCAAACATGCGTCAGTCTCTTTCCGCATGTGGATCAAACCAAGTGCCCAACAAATAAGCAGGGTCAAGAATGCTCAGAGCGCGGTGTAAGTACAAAAAAGTGGAACACATTCATACAGACAATTCAAAAAACAATAACAACAGCTATTCAACCACCTGAATATCCACTTAAATATTTTTTTTTTCATTTTTTTATACATATATCCTCTCATCTATATCCCATTCTTTGGCAGTTCTGTACCAACGCAAATCGTTGCTTTTGCGATATGGGCTGGGGCGGAACGGATTGCAGTACGGTTGTGCTGCTGACGACGCCACTGCCAACGGAAGCATTGCCAACGCCGGAGAATACAATCAAAATGGAGAAGAAAGAAACTCCATATGGTAAGAAATGGGTGTGGGCCGAGGTCAGCGGCTACTCAACGTGGCTTCATTTTGATGATATTGATATTGGAACACATGCTAATCGAATCTAACCACATTAGAATTAACTTAATTTAATATTAATTAACTTAGCCAATCCGGCGTTATGGAGGGGCATCAGTTACGCACCGGTACTAACGGTACTAACAACTGCCACAACCGAACCCAAATAGCGAACTCACACGGTCTCTCGAACATATTGATAATTGATTTGATTGCAATTCGATACCATCGGTATACATAACTATTTCGATTACTCGTATGACAATGGTAATTACATCGATTGCTAGTCTTGTTAGGCGGAACGCTCGTAAATACGAATTGAATCGCATTATGCAATGATCTTAGAATCAGCTATTTAGATACAGAAAATACAATAGTTCAACAGCTATAGTTATAGCCATAGCGGGTCATAAAACATCAAATCACAAACTCAATTCATCAAGGATTCAATATTCGATTTGTTAAACCAACACGAGTTCCACGATCAGATCATACCATTCAATTTTTCCAGAATCAGACTCACATTACGTGCATGCTGATTCCTGTTTGATCAATCAATTAATCGCAAATGTTCTGGATCTGAAAGCTACAACTGAAACTAAATATCTATAATTTTTTTGTTTCTCCATTCACTTAATTTAAGAAAAAGAAAAATAACAAACAAAAATTCCATGATTTGTGAAGATACGAAATAGATTGGCTTTTGTAAAAAAAAAAAGAAGTATATTTATAACTTCAAGAAACGATTTCTTTAAATTTAGTCTGATATTGTTTTCAAATCAATTTGACTCGTTAGTTTAATCTTCAGTTCAATTTGTTACTAATAAGTTAGGCTTATTAATTATTGTTTGTCTTAATTATACAATATATTTTAGTTAAACATTAAGTAGGCAATTTATGCATATTCAATGTAAGTGTTAATTTTTTTTTAAGTAGTATTCAGATTTCAGAACAATTTGTTATATACAAAACAATAATTTGGAAAAACAAAATCAAAACAAAAGAAAATTAAAATAAAATAAAATGAAACCACCATTTCCAGGCACCTCTGACCAAAATAGGATCAGCACATTAACCATGGTCATCATTTTAACAGTTATCGTCAAATGTGTCTTCATTAGTTTTGCAACACTGGCCGTTTGCTACAGGTAGAGTACTAAGCAAGTCAACAATCGGTCACACCGATCATGCGCTCACCTATACACATACACGCACACAAATGCATACATATGTATACGTGTACACGCATACGCAATGAATACAGGCTTAAAGTAGTACAATTACAATAGTATGCATTAGTTTCAAAAAGTAGTTTCAAAAGCTTCGGACTCACGCATTCACCAAAGAGTCACCGACTTGTGGCTTATGCTAATCTAATGTGTATGCTGCATGCTTAAAGCTATGGGTCAGACAGAGCAATTCATTTAACACTCTTCACGCTTACTCTTTCTATCGCGCTCTCTCTCTCTCCTTGACTCACTCACAGCAATACGTAACTATCTCTGTCACCTATGCTTTTCATTAACTTATAGTTTGAATACTGAGGTTAAATTTTATAATTGTGTGTAATTGTTCTTGTTGCTGTGCGTGTACGTCTATGATTTGACTCCACATACATAATGACATAAAGTTTGTTTGTATGTAAGTATGTATGTATGTATGTATGTATGTTAATAACTGCATACATATATATGCGTATGTATGTATATGTCTGTTTGTATTAGTGTTGTTCAATATCTCTCTCTCTCTCTCTCTCTCTCTCTCTCTTTTTTTTTTTTTGAGATGCTGGATCATGCTATGAGTAATCGGTGTTTATTTGTCACACGTGCATCAAATGCCGTGCGTATATGCATGCAGTATGCATATTTTGGCAGTTCTGCGTATCCAACATTCAGATATCTTTGTACATATATACATACATACATATATGTATGTATATTCATATTCATAATAACATCCACAAACACACAGATATACATAGGTAGATACACCCGCCCACTCTGTCTCTGACATACACACGCACACACACACACACACACACATATATACACACACCACACACACACACACACACACACACACACACACTCAGGAGCTGACAAGCATTGGCACACAAAGATATATGCAGCAATACACGTCTTTGAAAGCTTACGAATCGTAATTGGAATATTGTCTATTCCAGTTATCTAATAATAAAATTGATAATTATGGCATAGATTCGAAGAAATCTTAACGATTTTCCTACATTCACAGACAATAATTTGAGAAAAAAAAATAAATTCAATACATGAAAATTTATCTAGAAAATACACATGTACATATGCTCATGTTTCAAAACTATATTTACATACATATCTGTGCATCTAAAAAGCGGCCGAAGGTGCCGCCCTGTACATAGGAGTGTTCGTGTTTGATTACCACAGTCATACTAGTGCCGCCGAATTAAAAGAATAGAAACAAAACTAATGCCAAAACAACAAAATTTAAAAAGAAATCAAATAAAACTAAAATCTTAAAAATATAAGGTTGAACCGTGACTGAGGCGCAACTGTGAGACCGTTTGATTTCGAATTAGATTTTTTTTGTGGTCAGAAACTTTTTTTGTTGGTAATCCAGCACCGCACGCTTGGCGCGCACATGCATATATATGTATTTTCTATATATTCTAATATATATGTATATTTACTTATTATATATATATATATAAAATGTATATATATATATATATATATATATATTGATACACACGCGTATATGCATATATATGAAAGATATGCATGTATGTATGTATGCATGTAAAATTGTCAAATTCATATGAGTTGCTTTTCTGTGTGCTGAGGTCTGGAGATATTTTTGTGATATTCAAAAAGTTAGGCAAAACGTACAAATGTTTTTTGTTTCCGTTTGTTTTTTTTCGGCTGATACTCCAACTGCAAAACTGACGACGAAAACTAACAACTTCAATCCAAAAAACTTTTATATGTGTAAATAAAATAAAAAATAACAAAAAACTACAAAACAAACATCTGGTATATCACAACGTAACGTATGCAAATCCAATATAAAAAAATGTTCTATAATACAATGAAAACAAATATTGTCTATACACCTTGACGTATGCATAATATTGTTCATATGTACATATACATATATCTATATTTACATGTGTATATTTGCATCGCATGTACCCATCTACAAATACACACATTAACAATCTTACCCATCAAAAATATTAATGTATCAATATTTACACACATGCATAAAAATAAATGGCTAAAACAGTATAGAGAATTCACACGGCTCAAATACAGTTTTGTCGGCAAAACAATGTCAGTTGTATTCGTTTTTATAACATTCACCTTGATGGCATTGTGCTACAGGTCACAGCAGGTTACAAAATTTCTTCAAAATTGAGGTTAGTTGAAAAGAGCGCCAGCTCTAGTCATACATATTACAAAAAAAAAAAAAAAACGACAATAAGAAAACAAAAAACTGAAAAACAATGCAAAAATTACAAAAGAACACTAACAAAAATCGAAAAAAACTGTTTGAGTATGTTCTGCTCGAATTCCTATTCACTTATCCAAATGTTGTTCTCTTTTTGCGAGTCGTAGTATTTGAAGTATTGTACAGTGCATACAAATGTATATCTTTACATACATACATATGTATGTTTGTATGTGTGGAAGCTTGTATACAGACATTGCAAAACATGCATACGCACATCAATATAACTGTTGTCCCATGTTATTTTTGTTTTTGGTTCGTTTGAATCCATTTAAGGAACGCGTAATTGCCATTGCACCGACTTGCACATGCTCTACATATAACCGTTTGCTCTTATTTATGTACATATTTGAAAATAAATTAGTCAACCAAACTAACTAAATTAAAAACATCATACATACATATGTACATAGTTGAGCATATGTATAAAATAATTCATAAATACATATGTACATCAGCATTTACATGTAAGGAATTGATAATTAATTGATGAACGAATCCAACAAGCCATAAACCGGAGTATATATACTTGGTATGTATATATGTACATATGTATTTGTGAATTATTTTATACATATGCTCAACTATGTACATATGTATGTATGATGTTTTTAATTTAGTTAGTTTGGTTGACTAATTTATTTTCAAATATGTACATAAATAAGAGCAAACGGTTATATGTAGAGCATGTGCAAGTCGGTGCAATGGCAATTACGCGTTCCTTAAATGGATTCAAACGAACCAAAAACAAAATAACATGGGACAACGGTTATATTGATGTACATATGCATGTTTTGCAATGGTCAATACATATGTACAAGCTCTCCACACATACAAACATACATATGTATGTATGTAAAAGATACATACGTGCATATATACATTTGTATGCATATTTTAATGCACTAAATACTACGACTCATAAAGAGGGCAACATTTGGATAAAGAAAATGAATAAAATTCGAAACAGAACATATAAACAAAATATTGAGTTTTTTTTTTCGATTTTTGTTAGTGTTCTTTTGTAATTTTTGCATTGGATTTTTCAGTTTTTTGTTTTCTTATTGTCGTTTTTTTTTTTTTTTTTTGTAGTAGTAATTTGTATTTTGTGTTTAGAGCTGGCTTTTTCATTACTTCTTTTTCAACTAACCTCAGACACAGGGAGAAGTTTCTATGTACTACAACTGACCTGTAGCACAATGCCATCAAGGTGAATGTTATAAAAACGAACCCTACAACTGACATTAGAACACCGACTAGGAACACTGTATTTGAGCCGTGGTAGTTCTCTATACGAGATATTTTAGCCATTTGATTTCACATGCGTGTGTGTGTGTGTGTGTGTGTGAGTGTGTGTTGATGTTTTTTGATGGGTAAGATTGTTAATGTGTGTATTTGTATTGATTGATGTAGATTTTATGCGATGCAAATATACACACATATATATATAGATATATGTATATGTACATATGGAACAATATTATGCATACGCCAAGGTGTATAGACAATATTTGTTTTCATTGTATTATAGAACATTTTTTTATATTGGATTTGCATACGTTACGTTGTGATATACCAGATGTTTGTTTTGTAGTTTTTTGTTATTTTTTTATTTTATTTACACATATAAAGTTTTTTTTAGTTGAAGTTGTTGGTTTCGTCGATATCAGTTTTGGCAGCTGGGCGGGTAGATCAGCCGAAAAAAACAAGCAAACAAAAAACATTTGTACGTTTTCTTCTTTTTTTTTGAGATATCACAAAAATATTAGACCTCAGCACACAAGAAAAAGCAACTCGACATTTATGTGCATGAATTTGACACATCCTACATGCATACATACATACATGCATATCTTTCATATATATGCATATACATATATGTATGTATGTGTGTGTATCAATATATATATATATATATATATATATACATTTATATATATATGTATATATACACAGTAAACATACATATATATTAGAATATATATGAAAATACACATATATATGCATGTGCGCATAAGCCATATTGTGTGCAGTTGCTGGATTACCAACAAAAAAGATTTCTGACCACAAAACGCATCGAATGAATTCGAAATCAAACGATTCTCACAGTTGCGCCTCGAGTTTACACTTTGGTCACAGTTCAACTACTATATTTTTTTTTAAGATTTTAGTTTTATTTGATTTCTTTTAAATTTTGTTTTGTTTTGGCATTAGTTTTGTTTCTATTCTTTTAATTCGGCAGCACCCAGGCTATGACAATGGTAATCAAAACTACGGAACACTCTATAACAAGGGCAACACCTTCGAGCTACGCCCTCTTTTAGATGCCTAGCAGATATGTATGCCTCTTAAATATAGTTTTAGTATGGGCATATGTACATATAAATATTTCTAGATAGGTTTTCATGTATAGTAAGATTGTTTACTTATGGGTATTGTCTGTGGACAAGAATCTTGGAAAATCGTTAAGATAATTTCTTCGAAATCTACGCATGAATATCAGATATTTTGTGTGGAGTAACTTTTTGGATCTTTGGAATAGACAATATTCCAATTACGATTCGTAAGCTTTTCAAAACATTATTGGTATGCATATGTCTTTGTGTGTGTATGCTTGTCTTTCTGAGTGCGTGTGTGTGTGTGTGTGTGTGTGTGTGTGTGTAGTGTGAGTGTGTGTATATATGTGTGTGTGTGTGTGTGTGTGTGTGTGCGTGTGTGTATGTGTGTAGTCAGGAACAAGAATCGGGCGGGTGTATCTACCTATGTATATCGTAATGTTTGTGGATGTTATTGTGAATATATGAATATACATACATATATGTGTATACATGTATGTATATATGTACAAGGTAATGCGTGAGTGTTTGGATATGTTTTATATGTAGAACTGCCCAAAATATGCATATATAGCTTACAGAAACATACATATATACATACACGGCATTTGATATACGATATGTTTTAAATAAACACCGATTACTCATAGCATGATCCAGCGCGCAGAAATATAAGTACATCAAGTATTGAACAACACTAATACAAACAGACATATACATACATACGCATATATATGTATGCAGTTATTAACATACATACATACATACATACATACATACTTACATACAAACAAACTTTATGTCATTATGTATGTGGAGTCAAATCATAGACGTACACGCACAGCAACAAGAACAATTACACACAATTATAAAATTTAACCTCAGTATTCAAACTATAAGTTAATGAAAAGCATAGGTACACATTTATATAAGTATATGAATATACATATGTACATACATACATATGTACGAACATATTATGCATAGATATGCATAATAAACATAATATTCATATTTCACGCATACATTCTTACAACAACCTGCCACATTCATTCATCTATAATTTGTAAGGCATACAAATAAAACTGGCAAAACATTAAATGAATGTAAAAATAAACATTTTCAAAGAAATTCTCACACATAATGGCAGTGGCAGGTATGAAAGTATGTAAATACAAACATATGTACATATGTCTGTAAAATACTATATACAATCAAGCACATGCATACAGTCATACATACACGCACATACGGACACATACACAGGTATATGTTTGAAGAGGCGTGGCATATTTTAAAGCAGTTGGTCAGACATTTATCGAATCCTTAACAATAATAGAGACGGGCATTCAACAAATGCAAGTTGGGGGAACTTCCATTCTAAGTGTAAAAAAGTGAAAGCGTGCTCAAGAGAGCGCGATAACACGAGATGAAGAGGGACAGAGACAGTGACAGTGACAGTGACAGAGACAGAGAGATGTGAGTGAGTGAGTCAAGGAGAGAGAGAGACGCGATAGAAAGAGTAAGCGAGAAAGTGTTAAATGAATTGCTCTTGTCTGACCCATAGCTTTAAGCATGCAGCATACACATTAGATTAGCATAAGCCACAAGTCGGTGACTCTTTGGTGAATGCGTGAGTCCGACTTTTGAAACTACTTTTGAAACTAATGCATATCTATTGTAATTGTACATAAACTTAAGCCTGTATTCATTGCGTGTATGCGTGTGTACACGTATACATATGTATGCATTTGTGTGCGTGTATATGTGTGTATAGGTGAGCGCATGATCGGTGTGACCGATTGTTGACTTGCTTAGTACTCTACCTGTAGCAAACGGCCAGTGTTGCAAAACTAATGAAGACACATTTGACGATAACTGTTAAAATGATGACCATGGTTAATGTGCTGATCCTATTTTGGTCAGAGGTGCCTGGAAATGGTGGTTTCATTTTATTTTATTTTAATTTTCTTTTGTTTTGATTTTGTTTTTCCAAATTATTGTTTTGTATATAACAAATTGTTCTGAAATCTGAATACTACTTAAAAAAAAATTAACACTTACATTGAATATGCATAAATTGCCTACTTAATGTTTAACTAAAATATATTGTATAATTAAGACAAACAATAATTAATAAGCCTAACTTATTAGTAACAAATTGAACTGAAGATTAAACTAACGAGTCAAATTGATTTGAAAACAATATCAGACTAAATTTAAAGAAATCGTTTCTTGAAGTTATAATATACTTCTTTTTTTTTTACAAAAGCCAATCTGATTTCGTATCTTCAACAAATCATGGAATTTTTGTTTGTTATTTTTCTTTTTCTTAAATTAAGTGAATGGAGAAACAAAAAAAATTATAGATATTTAGTTTCAGTTGTAGCTTTCAGATCCAGAACATTTGCGATTAATTGATTGGATCAAACAGGGAATCAGCATGCACGTAATGTGAGTCTGATTCTGGAAAAATTGAATGGTATGATCTGATCGTGGAACTCGTGTTGGTTTAACAAATCGAATATTGAATCCTTGACGAATTGAGTTTGTGATTTGATGTTTTATGACTCCGCTATGGCTATAACTATAGCTGTTGAACTATTGTACTTTCTGTATCTAAATAGCGCCGATTCTAAGATCATTGCATAATGCGATTCAATTCGTATTTATACGAGCGTTCCGCCTTAACAAGACTAGCAATCGATGTAATTACCATTGTCATACGAGTAATCGAAATAGTTATGTATACCGATGGTATCGAATTGCAATCAAATCAATTATCAATATGTTCGAGAGACCGTGTGAGTTCGCTATTTGGGTTCGGTTGTGGCAGTTGTTAGTACCGTTAGTACCGGTGCGTAACTGATGCCCCTCCATAACGCCGGATTGGCTAAGTTAATTAATATTAAATTAAGCTATCTCTAATGTGGTTAGATTCGATTAGCATGTGTTCCAATATCAATATCATCAAAATGAAGCCACGTTGAGTAGCCGCTGACCTCGGCCCACACCCATTTCTTACCATATGGAGTTTCTTTCTTCTCCATTTTGATTGTATTCTCCGGCGTTGGCAATGCTTCCGTTGGCAGTGGCGTCGTCAGCAGCACAACCGTACTGCAATCCGTTCCGCCCCAGCCCATATCGCAAAAGCAACGATTTGCGTTGGTACAGAACTGCCAAAGAATGGGATATAGATGAGAGGATATATGTATAAAAATGAAAAAAAAAATATTTAAGTGGATATTCAGGTGGTTGAATAGCTGTTGTTATTGTTTTTTGAATTGTCTGTATGAATGTGTTCCACTTTTTTGTACTTACACCGCGCTCTGAGCATTCTTGACCCTGCTTATTTGTTGGGCACTTGGTTTGATCCACATGCGGAAAGAGACTGACGCATGTTTGGTTAAGGCAAATCAAATTATCGCCGCATGGCGTTCCATCCTTGACCAGTCCATGCTCTGGATAGCTATTTGAGCCCACTTGTCCGCTGGTTGCTCTGCAATATTCACATACATTGTACGTTAACGTGCATAAATTCTGAAAAGCATCAAAAGCAAATCCCTGCCCACACCCTCTCCTCTTTGTCCCCCATAGCACAGACACACACACAACGAGAGGTGTAGTAGTCGTTACGCACTTGCATTCGTATTCCTGCCCCTTGATAGAGATAATTGTACGAGAGTAAAGCTGGTCAATTCCATCGTTAACTGGCTGCCGTTCGCCCTCCTTGCACTGCAGCGTGCCGCATTGTACATTCCTGTGTTAAGAGAAGAAATGCAGGCAAATATGAATAGCCATTGCCAAATGTAAGTTATCTTCTGCATGGGATTTCAATATGAAAATTTCGAATATCATACTTGATGAGGAAGCAAACTTGTTTTGATTGCCAATTCACCAATACATGAAAGTGATACTATTCACGTATGAAAGCATATATTACAAGGGTATCTTGCATATAGGCGCTATATGTAATAATGTGTACACATGGAGCATGTGTGTGATACCGGCTAGGGACTCTTACTTACTCTGGCTCACATTTGATGTAGTGTTCGTTAGCGTCGCGACCGCAGTGACCGTTAATGGAACCCTTTGAGTTGAACTGTTCATAGCATTGACGATCGGCTGCAAAGCCGCCGTAGCCCCAAATAGCCTCACATTGTAGGGTAAGAGTTGGGCAATAGCCCTGGAAACAATAGCCTATCGAAGATATGAAAAGTTATAAGTCATAGCATTGGTATCTGACAGTTATCCATCACTCACCTGATATACCCGACTTGCTCAGGCCGCAGGGAGAGCCGTTCTTTTTGTAGATGTCACTGGGGCATTGGCCCACCTCCCCATCGCAATACTCGGGCAAATCGCATTCATTGTGCGAGTCGCGGCATACGTAATCCTTGGGTCGCAGCTGGCGTAAACACAATTGTGTTAAAGTCAAAAGCAATCACATTTTCCACTTTTCACATTCCACTTACTCGGCATTGGTCGCAGCAGGCGCCACTGGCGCACTGTGCTTCCGACTTCAGCTTACATGTGATGCCATCGCAGCAGGGATCTAATGCGCATTCCTCGAACGTGCCACAATCGCATTCCTCATCCTCCTCGATGACTTTGTTGCCACAGTTCCTGCGCAACTCAATCTATAAGTGACAGAAATAACTTTAGATTTCTATGTCTCAAAACTTTGACTAATAGGTTTCATTCATTTCTTCTTTTATTGCTAGTTACATTTCCCTATATTTAACAATTATTTCTTGTTTCGAAATGTGCTGAAAATCATTTATTTTTTACTTGTAAATCTTCCCCAGCCAAAGTAGATGTGAAATTCGACTTAGGACATATGTAGCTTGACATAGCATGAATATAATTTGATTCAGAATTTTAGCACAATTCATTCGTGATTATTGTTTAATTATTAATTGTGTTAAATTCATTTATTTTACTTTGAAGCTAGGTAAATGTTGTTTTAAGTTAGGAGCTCTATATTAAAGCGTTGCTATTTGGCGTGCTATCTATCGGTGCTGATGCAGTTGCTTGCCACTGGGTTCACAGTACAAGCAACCACAATGACAGCAGGAATTCTATTGTGTATTGATTGGGCGGAGAAGTGGGGGGGCATGCATCTCACCTCGTTGGGCTTGTTGAGCAAACAAAGCCCATGACCTGTGCGCAATGCGTCAATGTAATCCTTTTTGCTGCATTCGGAGAACTTGATGGCTGCACATTTTCCTGGCCGACTATTGACTGCGCCATAATGCAACCATGCCAGTCCCTGCAGAAACATTCCTCACCTGCGTTAAATTGATAAAAAAAAAAAAATCAATTGAATGCACTGCACATAAATGATAAGGCTTTGTATGGAAAGCTGAGGCAAATAGTTCAGCATACAAATGACATTTTTTTTTATAATATTTCACAGCTCGTTCAATGTTATTATGTATAACTAAATAAAGTATGCTTCATCTTTGAATGAGATAAGGAGCCAAATAATCAAAATTATCAATTAATTTAAAAATGATTAAATTATTGTGATTGTATTTATAATTGTTCAATTTGCAGATACAACATGAATGTTTATTATAATCTAAATAATATATCAATTAGTTTGTACTTACGGCCATCATCGTGACCCATCCCAATATTGTGCCCAATCATATGCGCCATTGTGCCAGCCAAAAGGTGCGGCTCATACACATTGACATCGACTACTGATGCCAACGGCACGGGGTGTGCAGACAGTCTCGGGTACGGCCATGCCGGCCTCGCCTCCGGCAAATGTTTCTCCGCTGTGAAATCAAATTAAAAGTACGTGAGTGGGCATATGTGTGCATATATATATATATATAGATATATATATATATGTGTGTGTGTGTGTGTGTGTGTACTTACGTTAGTAGCTGTGTCGTATCCCGTTCGATTTGAAATAGATTTCTTGAAGTGTAGTCATTAAAGTTGGAAATGGCCTTGCTAATGTCCTTGCTGCCGTCAATGGCCGCCTGGTTCTTGCCCCACGTCTCAATGTACACCACCGAAACGCGTGTATTCAGCGTACGAAAGTACTAAACAGATTGGCATTACCCAAGTTAAATATATATATATATATATATATATATATATAAATACATTTGCACATAAATATACAAGTACCTGTAGCTACTGATATACTCACCAAATCCGCTATATTGGCCACCTGTATGGCATCGTGGATGACTTCGGCGCGCGTGCTACCATTACGTTTCTCGAACATGGCCTTGTCGACTATGATGGCCGTTTCAATGTATTTGGTGGCCTCGCGCACATCACGCTTATAACGGCCAGCACCATTGGGATGTATCTCGTCGACAACGCCCGCCGACAAATGTTTAGTGCGTCGCGATAAACGCTACGAATCCAAATTTCCCGAGTTTGCACAACCCTTGTTCGCCTTGGTGCGTGCTTCGAAAATCACATGCGGATGTTTCTGCATATATTAAAAACGCTAATGAGTATAAGCGTTAGAGCTTACGATATTGGAGCGGTCAGCTTACCGACAGATCACCGCCGTAAAAGGGATGTATGACAAAGGTCTCGTTGCCAATGTGTATGACGCCGCTGACGCCGTTGCAAGTATGAAAGGCAGCACTGGCACCAGGATAATCTTTGACTGTACCATGATAGTAACAGTGTTCGATGTCCTGAAAAAAAAAAGAAAAGAAAAATCATTTGCTACTCTTGTAATCATTGAAAAGTTTCGATTTGAATCTTCTATAATATTTGTATGAATAATAAAAAGAATTTTTCAGAAAATGATCAGTCCCCATTGAGTCTTTTTACAGTATAATTAGAAACTTTTCTATAAATAGATGGAAAATAAAATATATCTATCTCTGTGGAGAGATGCTTCTCATTTAATTTTTCTTCAGCTACAGTAAATAAAGTTGTTTATTGATCACTTAAAAAAAAACTGATATGTAACAAATACTTACATGTCAGTTGCCATCCACCAAATATCCACCGACGTGATAGTGTTTCTGTTGTATGTTAGGTGAAAGTAGTTGTCTATAAAGAGACACAACAATATAGCAAGTCAAGTATGAAAGAATACATCATCAACAGAAACTTTGAACTTATTTGGCTAATTAAAAACTGCCCAAATAGTGCAGCTTTTTTATACTTACGAATTTAATTCCAAGTCCAATCGGAATTTGTGATTAAATGCCTTGATAAGCAGTGATGTACGATGAAAATGTTTCTGAAATTAAAAGACAATAATTAGACAATCCTTAATAGTATCACAATATGTGCAAAGCCCACAAGCCTGTTCTCAGACTTTTGAATATAGCATAATTTGTACCTTTTGGCTTCGCGAAATTGTATCTTAAAATATTGACTTAAATAAAAAACAATACAAAAAATTAAGTATACGCAAAAAATGTTTGTTGGTAAAGCATAAAGCAACAAATGCGTAACTATTTAATAGACACATACAAACAATGCGGAATTATTTAATGTACACATACACATTGTGTACGTAAAATAACTATATATTTTTTAATTTATACTTCACCAACAAATATGCGTTGCGTATTCTTAATTTCTTACGCATTAACACAATTTGCTTGGATTACTTGAAAATTAGCTATCTGAAAGCTTATTCAACTTAAGAATACTTTTAGATCCCATCAAACTCTTAAGAAATACTCAAAGTCGATTGTGAACTGGAGCAGATTAAGTTGAAATTCTAATTTTGTATTTTTTGTATAGACTTATTTTCGTTCTCACCTTTGTTCTACCTCTGCTAAAAACGCTGTCATCGTGTGGACGTGGGCGTTGTCCCGGCTAAAAAATAAACAAATTGAAATGTTTTGAACGGTTATTAATGAACGAGCAAATAATTAAGTAGCTAAACACATAAGGCAGTTGAAACAGAGGCAGAAGTCATCTTTTAGTCAAAATCGGCGAGTTCGCTGGCATAATACATTCGATTACACAGAGTACAGAACTTGTAAGAATAGTCAAATATTAAACATCAATAGAAAGTCAGTGGTTGCAATTAACTTTTAAAATGAAGAAAATTATGGACTTTAGGCAATGAGTATGAATGGAATTGTTTTTAAAAATCTAAAAGTCAAAATATAGATATGTAGCAGTATGGAGTATGTGGGGGTGGCGATAGGAAGGCGATAACAATGAGACAAACAAATAGCACGTCTAAATGAAAATATATGTGAACATACCATTGTATTTGTTTCGATTTTTCTAGTATTTCTCTTATGCAAATCTTTGCGTACCTTTGGGGGACTAACTTCACGCGTCGAAATTCCCATCTTTTCGTGATGACGCAGCTGTACAGGATAAATAATTTGATAATAATGTCCACCGATACGACGCACAAGTTCCTGATTTTGTCGATACTCTTTGAGCAGGCGTTCCACTTCACCTGAAAAACGAATTATATAAGCACCTATGCATATCGCTCTTATCGCACTTATACATAAATATGAAAAACATTTTGCGAGCTCAACAACATAATTTTTAGCATCGAATCTAAAAAGAATAGCCCATTATTCAAGTCAAGATATTTTTCGATCTCCATATATAGGATAAATATTATCATTTGCATATCGATTTCCCACATTAATTATGTGGGTAATCAAGCAGTTTTTATAAATTTACTGAACATACATACCAACAGGACTTTCTTCATTCCAAAATGAATCATCGAGGGTATAATCAGCTTCTGTAAAAGAAATTAAAAATATATATTACATAAATACATATAACACAATTACTAAAAAATTTATTAAAAATACTGATAGACGCGCGACGCGATGACAAAATGATAATCAATTCAAAATTAATATAAAAGAAGTAATGAAATCTCCTTCGACGACTGCATTATCGTGTTTAACAAATTTTAAGCTTTAAGTAATTATGCATTAATAGCCAGACTTCAATAATTAAACTTATGGTGTCACTGCTAACTTATTGCTCTAGTCAGTCTATAATAATAATAACTTCATTCTACAAAATATAAAATAGATTAAGTTTTACTTAATCCTTAGAAGGTTTAAGCTTTAAGTGATTGATCGTTTACAACTATTCAAGAAGAAGTGGTATATCTCATTATTAAAATGGCATTCTTAACTTTAGTAGCTATTACGTTAATTATTGATCAATATGAGTCACTGAGCAATCTATTTAATATAACTGTGTCCACAACTAACCTTCCGATTGTTGCTTCTGACCACATAGCGTTTCAGAATCCAAACGCTTTGCCAAATTTCGTATACGACGGTAAAGCGTAGGAATTCTAAAACAATACAATGGTCACGGTAAGCTACTATCCTTTAAATCATTCCATTATTTATGTGACTATTAATTTCGGCTAAGATTTTCAAAGAAAAGCAAACAAAATTTGTAATACATACAATTACACTATAGTTAAAGATTTCATAAAAAAAACAGGAGCACAATATTGTTACTACAATGTTTTAACAAAATAATAATATAATAAAATTAACAAAGAAAAATAAAAATAATAATTCTAATGATTGTCAGCTGGGGTTTTGACATCCTAGCTTTTGATTAATTCAATTACTCTGATTGCAACAGCCACGCACCACTCCTGGGAACACCAACTAAAATGGTAACTAGCGTTTAACGATATCTTCAATATTGCGAAAAAAAGTGAATATATATGTATGCTAGGCAATCGGTACTCAGTTATTGAGCAGCCATGAAAGCATGACGTGTTCCGAGGAAAGTGCTGTGAGGCTTCTAAAGCACGATATTAACATTATCTGTTTAAAGGAAGGTAGTCTCGAAACAAGCCAAGTTTAGGAGCCGCAATATTTTGCTTTCCGGCTATATCCAACTACTTAATTCATCACTTGGGCATGATATGCTGGGAATCAAAATGTAGGATCTTTGTGATCTAAAATATAAGATTCAACTGAATCTAACACACAATCCCGTTGAGTCAAATAATGATCACAATCAACAACTGTGAGCAACATTTGAACAACAATTTCAAACCCCGGACTCATTAAATGAAATACATAACTGTAACATGCATATATACAAACATATACATATATCTGCATATGTATATATACATATATATGTGTATATGTATTGATTGATTAACCTCAGAAGACAAGTGGATATAGTCATGTTCATCTGTCTATCCCTCTTTATGAACGCCCCATCTCAGCGACTAAAGCTATATAATTGAGAATGATAATCGACCCAATAACCTAAAATCGATCTAATCAAATACAGCTTTCAGATTTGGTATAGGTTCCATAACAAACTATTGAGCATTTAGATCGATTAAGAAACAGTAATGTTGCTAACGAAATATATTTATATAATATATAATTCTATTAACCAAACCAACCATTGGCAAACAAGTATTTTCTATTATATAATTCACATTTAAATGCGAAATAAGTTTTAAAATTGAAAATTCTTTTGCCTGTTTTGTATTCATGAGATTAATAAGTTCAATTTGGTTTAAAACTTCAAAATGAAGTGAAGTTGCTATGGTCTCCGCTCGATCCCCTATGGGGACAATTATGCAAAAATTGTTTTTCGTAATTTTAACTTGTTTATTCAACTGTCCCTTTACCAACGGCGAGGTAACTTAATGTTTCAACTCCCTGGCATCACATAAACATTGGTCTGTGACTTAAGGCTCAATTCACGGTTGGCATCGGTCTAGCAAAAGTTCGAATAAAAATTGAAGCAAGCAGAGTTATTTGCCTGTCAGGTTGAAGAGATAAAATATATATTCACAAAGGAATACTCTTAACACCGGACGCGTCGCTGTACTGAATCAACGTCAGTATTGACTGTCTATGTGTGTCTATACTGTATGTAATTTTGCTGGGAACGCAAAAAAAATAACTTGCGTTATATTTGCACAATGTGTTTATACTGAATATCTGCATTGTTGCACGACGGGTCTCAGTCATTCCACGTCATACCACACCCAATCACATATTTGGGTCAAATCTCACAATATGAGCATCACTCAAATGCAAATCATGACTGCAACTTCGTGAAAGCTTGGCATGTGCAGTAAAAAAATATATATTATACCAAGAGTTGAGTGTTGTGCTACACACAAACGATATCTGAATATGTATTTTATGGCTTTAAATGAGTCATGCTGTTGCCTCAGACAAACTTATTTTAAATTTATATATCTCAAATTGTCATCAATCCTAATGAGGCATCTAATTTCTTGTGAAAGCCAACGATTTATGGCTTGAGTGCAATCTGTGCAGTATAAACCCAAACTAATCCGTAAGGATACGCACAATAGAATTTATTGCATATATTAACAAGGATTTCTTAGCTTAGCACCCATATAATAATTGTTCGATGCAGACTCTTGCACATTTATGGTTTTCATGCCGAGTGGCTCACAGGCGCCGTGCTTGACTATGACGAACCCGATGAACAGTGGAGGGAACCCATGCTGATTTAGTGAAGCTACTTATACGAAAGCATTGTATTGCATTCGTTCCGATTAAATAATAATATATATGTATTACGGCAACGGAGCCAATAGCAAATACTTAATACAAATACAGACAAAACAAGAAGTCTATTTCTGGCACTATACTTAAGTCACAATTGATGCCAATAATTTCATTTATGAAGTTTACAATCCGCACGAAGCCACGAATAATGTAGAATATTGAATATTGTAATATTGAATTTACTAAAAGAGCACAGCGAGCACATATTAGAATTTAACGAGCTAGGAATACATAAAGGTAGCATTTTGTGTACTTACCACCAGCGGCGTGGACCAATTCACAAAGCTGGACTATGATGATGACCACATAAGCGATTGTATACCACATGACGGCGGTTGCACTGACGTGGACGTAAGTTTGGGCGTTGGCTTTGGCACTCTACCGACCAAAGGGAACTTCTCTGAACGCCTTCTGATACGCTTTTTTTTTTTTTTTGGTTGACACGTCAAATAGAATTTTTTCACTCACATACGATTGTCACAATTGCTAAGATGCTTCACAGAATTTCGTTATCGTTCTAATTGCTGGCGCTAATTCTGCTAATTGTGTGCCTTGTCTTTAGCTTGATCTAAAAGCTAAAGCTGTTGCAGTTGCTGTTGCTGTTGCTGTTGCTGTGACTGAGGCAGAGATTGTGTTGTATGGCAGTGGGGGGCAAGCGGGACTAGATGTGGCCAGGCTGACGTCAGTGTGCAGGTCGAGTCGATATTGGGGCATCATTTCGCGCTGCACAATGCACTTGCTGCCCCGCTTCGCTGCGACTAATTTGTCGCCCACTTTCTTGCGCACTTCCTTATAAATGACTTTTTTATTTCTTGTATGAGTTTCACAAAAATAAATTCACGTTTTTTACTCTTGTCACAAAAAAAAAGAAGTATTTTGTTATCCGTTTCACCAAAAACTTGTCAAAATCGCCCGCCGCCGTGGGCAAATCGTGAATACTTGATGCAATTATTTATTATATGAAATTGACCTGTAACGAAAAACAGAATATATATATATATAGAAGATTCGATTCGATTGGTTAAATAATTTAGTATAATGGATATGCTTAAATAGATACCAATATCGATTCCATACAATAAAAATAAATCATATATAGCACTTAATATATATACATATATTTATTTTCTACAAATGCAATTTGGCTTGAGTAGATTTGAGAACACTAACAATTCGCCAATTGAGCAGTGAACATAATTTTAAATGAACCGATAGTTATACTAATACTGCATACAAAATTATGTGTAAGTTACGTATGCGTACATTATGCTTATATATGTAAATGTGTCTGCTATCTATTGGATTGTCCCGGCTAATCGCGCTATCCAATCACTGCACCACAACTAAGCAATCGGCGCCGTCCCGAACCAACTACTGATGCTCGTCGATGAAGCTCGCCTTGCCGCCAGAGCAGCCTCTGCACAGTGGGTCAATACCCGATCATGGCATATGCCTCATGCCTCAATGTAACTTTCCCACTGAATTACATCACAGCCAAGCACATGTATTGAGTACATTTCTCAAATGCACACTACACACTAGAGTTTAATTATGGTTCGAATCTGTGCCGATTCAGTGCTTTTATTAGACTCACAATTTTGAATTTACCTCACTAGACAATACACTCATTGCCATCGATTTGCATTTGATGCATTATTAAAATTTAATTAGGGGATTCGAAATTTATTGATCAACATTGAACATTGTCATTTGATTGCACCCACTGTCAGCCCCCTAATTAGCCAAGGGCAGTAATAAAGGGGTCTTAGTTAAATCACAGCCACAAATGCAATGCCATGCCTGAATTGCTTAAATAATTAATTGAGGCGACTCCCCCATGACAACGAATGGATAAGCGGCTAGCCAGCCAATGATGTTGAGGGGGAAGGGAGCATAAACAAATCGTGTCGCGAATGTCCCTGAATAATGCTCTATGTCAATTAGTGAGTACAATTTCTATTTTCTCAATTCATTCCATTGTTGTGGGGCTACCTTACATTAGCTCGTTACCGATCACATCTGCTTGGTGCCATAGGAACAATCGGTCGATTTAAAACCATACTGTGCAAAATATTTTTTATTAATTTTTTTGTTTGTGTTACACTTACTGTGAAACGTTAGTTCCGTGAACTCTTAAAATATTATTCTAATTATATTTTCATAAAATATTATTGTCAACTCAGGCAGTATCAAATAAAAGCTCTATCTTGACCAAGATTCACTTGTTTCATAATTTGCTATGCAAAGTACTGAAACAAGTGAATCTTGGTTAAGATAGAGGCTTTTATTTGATACTGCCTAGTTAACAATAATATTTTATGAAAATATAATTAGAATAATATTTTAAGAGTTCACAGATTTAACGTTTCACAGTAAGTGTAACACAAACAAAAAAATTAATAAAAAATATTTTGCACAGTATGGTTTTAAATCGACCGATTGTTCCTATGGCACCAAACAGATGTGATCGGTAACGAGCTAATGTAAGGTAGCCCCACAACAATGGAATGAATTGAGAAAATAGAAATTGTACTCACTAATTGACATAGAGCATTATTCAGGGACATTCGCGACACGATTTGTTTATGCTCCCTTCCCCCTCAACATCATTGGCTGGCTAGCCGCTTATCCATTCGTTGTCATGGGGGAGTCGCCTCAATTAATTATTTAAGCAATTCAGGCATGGCATTGCATTTGTGGCTGTGATTTAACTAAGACCCCTTTATTACTGCCCTTGGCTAATTAGGGGGCTGACAGTGGGTGCAATCAAATGACAATGTTCAATGTTGATCAATAAATTTCGAATCCCCTAATTAAATTTTAATAATGCATCAAATGCAAATCGATGGCAATGAGTGTATTGTCTAGTGAGGTAAATTCAAAATTGTGAGTCTAATAAAAACTACTGAATCGGCACAGATTCGAACCATAATTAAACTCTAGTGTGTAGTGTGCATTTGAGAAATGTACTCAATACATGTGCTTGGCTGTGATGTAATTCAGTGGGAAAGTTACATTGAGGCATGAGGCATATGCCATGATCGGGTATTGACCCACTGTGCAGAAGCTGCTCTGGCGGCAAGGCGAGCTTCATCGACGAGCATCAGTAGTTGGTTCGGGAGGCGCCGATTGCTTAGTTGTGGTGCAGTGATTGGATAGCGCGATTAGCCGGGACAATCCAATAGATAGCAGACACATTTACATATATAAGCATAATGTACGCATACGTAACTTACACATAATTTTGTATGCAGTATTAGTATAACTATCGGTTCATTTAAAATTATGTTCACTGCTCAATTGGCGAATTGTTAGTGTTCTCAAATCTACTCAAGCCAAATTGCATTTGTAGAAAATAAATATATGTATATATATTAAGTGCTATATATGATTTATTTTTATTGTATGGAATCGATATTGGTATCTATTTAAGCATATCCATTATACTAAATTATTTAACCAATCGAATCGAATCTTCTATATATATATTCTGTTTTTCGTTACAGGTCAATTTCATATAATAAATAATTGCATCAAGTATTCACGATTTGCCCACGGCGGCGGGCGATTTTGACAAGTTTTTGGTGAAACGGATAACAAAATACTTCTTTTTTTTTTTTGTGACAAGAGTAAAAAACGTGAATTTATTTTTGTGAAACTCATACAAGAAATAAAAAAGTCATTTATAAGGAAGTGCGCAAGAAAGTGGGCGACAAATTAGTCGCAGCGAAGCGGGGCAGCAAGTGCATTGTGCAGCGCGAAATGATGCCCCAATATCGACTCGACCTGCACACTGACGTCAGCCTGGCCACATCTAGTCCCGCTTGCCCCCCACTGCCATACAACACAATCTCTGCCTCAGTCACAGCAACAGCAACAGCAACTGCAACAGCTTTAGCTTTTAGATCAAGCTAAAGACAAGGCACACAATTAGCAGAATTAGCGCCAGCAATTAGAACGATAACGAAATTCTGTGAAGCATCTTAGCAATTGTGACAATCGTATGTGAGTGAAAAAATTTATTTGACGTGTCAACCAAAAAAAAAAAAGCGTATCAGAAGGCGTTCAGAGAAGTTCCCTTGGTCGGTAGAGTGCCAAAGCCAACGCCCAAACTTACGTCCACGTCAGTGCAACCGCCGTCATGTGGTATACAATCGCTTATGTGGTCATCATCATAGTCCAGCTTTGTGAATTGGTCCACGCCGCTGGTGGTAAGTACACAAAATGCTACCTTTATGTATTCCTAGCTCGTTAAATTCTAATATGTGTGCTCGCTGTGCTCTTTTAGTAAATTCAATATTACAATATTCAATATTCTACATTATTCGTGGCTTCGTGCGGATTGTAAACTTCATAAATGAAATTATTGGCATCAATTGTGACTTAAGTATAGTGCCAGAAATAGACTTCTTGTTTTGTCTGTATTTGTATTAAGTATTTGCTATTGGCTCCGTTGCCGTAATACATATATTATTATTTAATCGGAACGAATGCAATACAATGCTTTCGTATAAGTAGCTTCACTAAATCAGCATGGGTTCCCTCCACTGTTCATCGGGTTCGTCATAGTCAAGCACGGCGCCTGTGAGCCACTCGGCATGAAAACCATAAATGTGCAAGAGTCTGCATCGAACAATTATTATATGGGTGCTAAGCTAAGAAATCCTTGTTAATATATGCAATAAATTCTATTGTGCGTTTCCTTACGGATTAGTTTGGGTTTATACTGCACAGATTGCACTCAAGCCATAAATCGTTGGCTTTCACAAGAAATTAGATGCCTCATTAGGATTGATGACAATTTGAGATATATAAATTTAAAATAAGTTTGTCTGAGGCAACAGCATGACTCATTTAAAGCCATAAAATACATATTCAGATATCGTTTGTGTGTAGCACAACACTCAACTCTTGGTATAATATATATTTTTTTACTGCACATGCCAAGCTTTCACGAAGTTGCAGTCATGATTTGCATTTGAGTGATGCTCATATTGTGAGATTTGACCCAAATATGTGATTGGGTGTGGTATGACGTGGAATGACTGAGACCCGTCGTGCAACAATGCAGATATTCAGTATAAACACATTGTGCAAATATAACGCAAGTTATTTTTTTTGCGTTCCCAGCAAAATTACATACAGTATAGACACACATAGACAGTCAATACTGACGTTGATTCAGTACAGCGACGCGTCCGGTGTTAAGAGTATTCCTTTGTGAATATATATTTTATCTCTTCAACCTGACAGGCAAATAACTCTGCTTGCTTCAATTTTTATTCGAACTTTTGCTAGACCGATGCCAACCGTGAATTGAGCCTTAAGTCACAGACCAATGTTTATGTGATGCCAGGGAGTTGAAACATTAAGTTACCTCGCCGTTGGTAAAGGGACAGTTGAATAAACAAGTTAAAATTACGAAAAACAATTTTTGCATAATTGTCCCCATAGGGGATCGAGCGGAGACCATAGCAACTTCACTTCATTTTGAAGTTTTAAACCAAATTGAACTTATTAATCTCAGTTGAATACAAAACAGGCAAAAGAATTTTCAATTTTAAAACTTATTTCGCATTTAAATGTGAATTATATAATAGAAAATACTTGTTTGCCAATGGTTGGTTTGGTTAATAGAATTATATATTATATAAATATATTTCGTTAGCAACATTACTGTTTCTTAATCGATCTAAATGCTCAATAGTTTGTTATGGTACCTCTACCAAATCTGAATGCTGTATTTCATTTGATCGATTTTAGGTTATTGGGTCGATTATTATTCTCAATTATATAGCTTTAGTCGCTGAGATGGGGCGTCCATAAAGAGGGATAGACAGATGAACATGACTATATCCACTTGTCTTCTATGGTTAATCAATCAATACATATACACATATATATGTATATATACATATGCAGATATATGTATATGTTTGTATATATGCATGTTACAGTTATGTATTTCATTTAATGAGTCCGGGGTTTGAAATTGTTGTTCAAATGTTGCTCACAGTTGTTGATTGTGATAATTATTTGACTCAACGGGATTGTGTATTAGATTCAGTTTAATCTTATATTTTAGATCATAAAGATCCTACATTTTGATTCCCAGCATATCATGCCCAAGTGATGAATTAAGTAGTTGATATAGCCGGAAAGCAAAATATTGCGGCTCCTAAACTTGGCTTGTTTCGAGACTACCTTCCTTTAAACAGATAATGTTAATATCGTGCTTTGAAGCCTCACAGCACTTTCCTCGGAACACGTCATGCTTTCATGGCTGCTCAATAACTGAGTACCGATTGCCTAGCATACAGTATTCACTTTTTTTCGCAATATTGAAGATATCGTTAAACGCTAGTTACCATTTTAGTTGGTGTTCCCAGGAGTGGTGCGTGGCTGTTGCAATCAGAGTAATTGAATTAATCAAAAGCTAGGATGTCAAAACCCCAGCTGACAATCATTAGAATTATTATTTTTATTTTCTTGTTAATTTTATTATATTATTATTTTGTTAAAACATTGTAGTAACAATATTGTGCTCCTGTTTTTTTTATGAAATCTTTAACTATAGTGTAATTGTATGTATTACAAATTTTGTTTGCTTTTCTTTGAAAATCTTAGCCGAACTAATAGTCACATAAATAATGGAATGATTTAAAGGATAGTAGCTTACCGTGACCATTGTATTGTTTTAGAATTCCTACGCTTTACCGTCGTATACGAAATTTGGCAAAGCGTTTGGATTCTGAAACGCTATGTGGTCAGAAGCAACAATCGGAAGGTTAGTTGTGACACAGTTATATTAAATAGATTGCTTCAGTGACTCATATTGATCAATAATTAACGTAATAGCTACTAAAGTTAAGAATGCCATTTTAATAATGAGATATACCACTTCTTCTTGAATAGTTGTAAACGATCAATCACTTAAAGCTTAAACCTTCTAAGGATTAAGTAAAACTTAATCTATTTTATATTTTGTAGAATGAAGTTATTATTATTATAGACTGACTAGAGCAATAAGTTAGCAGTGACACCATAAGTTTAATTATTGAAGTCTGGCTATTAATGCATAATTACTTTTAAAGCTTAAAATTTGTTAAACACGATAATGTCGCCAGCGAGATTTATTACTCTTTATATTATATTTGAATTGATTATCATTTTGTCATCGCGTCGCAAGCGTCATCAGTATTTTTAATAAATTTTTATAATTGAGTTATATGTATTTATGTAATATATATTTTTAATTTCTTTTATAGAAGCTGATTATACCCTCGATGATTCATTTTGAACGAAGGAAAGTCCTGTAGGTCCGTATGTTCAGTAAATTTATAAAAATTGGGATTACCCACATAATTAATGTGGAAATCGATATGCAAATGCGATAATATTTATCCTGCGTGTGGAGATCGAAAAATATCTTGACTTGAATAACGGGCTATTCTTGTTAGATTCGATGCTAAAAACTAAATGTTGTTGAGCTCGCAAAATGCTTTTCATGTTTATAAGTTTTAGTGCGGATAAGAGCGTGTGATATGCATAGGGTGCTGGCGGTGTAATTCGTTTTTTCTCAGGTGAAGCGGAACGCCTGCCACAAAGAGTATCGACAAAATCAGGAACTGTGCGTCGTATCCGTGACATTATTATCACAATTTTATCCAAGAAGGCGTCATCATCGAAAAGATGGAATTCTCGACGTAGTTAGTCCCAAAGGTACGCAAAGATCAAGCAAGAGAAACACTTAGAAAAATCGAAACAACAATGGTAACTACAGCTTACATTGAGACGTATTTTGTTTGTCTCATTGTTATCGCCTTCCGATCGCCACCCCTAACAAACTCGGCAATACCGCTACATATCTATATTTTGACTTTTAGATTTTTAAAAACAATTCCATTCATACTCATTGCCTAAAGTCCATAATTTTCTTCATTTTAAAAGTTAATTGCAACCACTGACTTTCTATTGATGTTTAATATTTGACTATTCTTACAAGTTCTGTACTCTGTGTAATCGAATGTATTTATGCCAGCGAACTCGCCGATTCGATCAAAAAGATACCTCTGCTCTGCTTCAACTGCCTTTATGTGTTTAGGCTACTTAATTTATTTTAAGTAATCATTAATAAATCAGTTCAAACATTTCAATTTGTTTGTTTTTAGCCAACAACGCCCACGTCCAAGACGACATATGCTACAGAGGAACAAAGGCAGAATCGAAAATAAGTCTAACAAAAATAAAAATTAGAATTTCAACCCAATCCGCTCCATTCAATCGACTTTGAGTATTTCAGAGTTTGATGATCCACATTCTTAAGTTGAATAAGTCGATAGAAGCATCTTCAGTATCCAACAAATTGTGTTAATGCAGAAATTAAATCACGCAACGGCATTGTTGCGAAGTATAAATTAAAAATATATATATTTTACGTACAATGCATGGCAAAAGCATTAAATAATCCATTGTTTAGTAAATTTATTAGAATATTACGTGCATTTGTTAAAGCTAGTGCTTTACCAACAAATGGTTTGCGATACTAAATTTTGTATTGTTATTTGTCAATATTTTGAAGATAGCAATTTCAAGAAGCCTAAAAGCAACAATGCTATATTCAAAAGTCCGAGAACAGTCAGGGCCTGCACATATTGTGAGCAATATTAAGGATTGTCCAAT